>WOXC01009491.1:0-230000 GCA_011680675.1 Gymnobelideus leadbeateri
TTTTTTCTAGAAGCTATCACTGCCCTTTATAGAAATCTTGATTTTCAAGGACAAATATATTTTTTGTTGTTAAGGAATTTAAGGTGGTTCAAATGATTATGGTTAATTCTTTTCCTCATGTTTTGTTATAAATAGTTTTAAGTAAAATTGTAGCCTCCATAATCTACAAACTGTAGTGCACACCATGATGACTTTAGAAAATTAAATTACTGCCAGCGTTAAACTTATTATTAATTTTTGAGTTAATAGTAATTTATACCAGATACTGTCTTTGGACATTAGAGTTAGATGTTTTTGCTGATTTAAAGAATATTTGGCATTATCTGTTGACTGAGATAAAGTTGGGATGGTGGGGAAGGGGAAAAGAGGAAAGGGGCCTGCCATTGATTGGATTGCAATAGAATTAATTAATAAGTGTATAATTGAAAATATTTAAATGTATTTACAGTTATTAAATTGTTCATATCTCTTTGCAACTTTAATACGTTTATCTATAACTTGTAGCATAAATGCAGCTCCCGATACAGTGAAAAGTTTGTGCTGCAGCTGGAGGAGGAGTTAGTTCAAGCCAGGCTGAACGAAGCTGAGTCTCAGTGTGCCCTGAAGGAGATGCAGGATAAAGTCCTCGATATTGAAAAGGTAATGATATTAACATTCAAATGAATACTGCTATTGGCACTATATATTGCATTCCAATATAGCGCTTCACAGTTTTAAAAGTACTTTCCCCCAAATAATCCTGCAAGTTCATTCAAATTAAACCAAAAAATTGACAGTACTAGAAATGGAAAAGACAATTTATGAATGATAAAAACTTAATTTTAGGGGTTTTGCCTATTAGAATGGGTCCTGAGAGAAGGAAACTACAAAATGACTCTTAGAAGATCCCCTATCATCCTCTGTGATTTCATCAGGTTATGGGGTCTTAGTAAACCATTTTAATGCACTTTGTTTATTGAGAATATGTCCTCTGCCTATTTCTGAAAGGATGGGAGGCATCTTGCAACTTCAAACACCATGCAGGATGGGACAATTGGGGGTGGAAAATCGCACAGAAGCCATCTAAAGGAATAAAGAGATGAGGGCTTGCCAGGGGCTTGAGAGAAACTTAATACCATTTGAGCTCCAACTTGAGCTCTGGATGTCTCAGCAACTAAAGCAGAATGGAAAAAGCCCATTGGGGTTTACCTCGCTGCATTTTATTTCCAAAGAAAACCTAGAAACGTCTCTGTGGTTTGATTTGTTGTGTTTTCATTGCTGTATGGAGTAGTTTATCATCAGTTAATTGTAAAGTGATTATCAATACCTGACAAGTACTAAGTACTATACAAATGCTAGTTGTTATTGTTATTCTTTAGTATCTCCTATCCTTAATTTAATCTTGTAAAACATTCTATAATAGATAGAATTATGGAGATAATTTTGTTTAATAATCAGTGACTATTAAGACAGTAATGGAAAGGAAGAACTGTATTTACTTAAAGCACTTGCTATTATCTTGGAAGAAGTCCTGCAGAGAGACCTGACGGGGCATTCGCTATCAGTGGTCTTGTTTTGCAAGTGTTCCCATCCAAAGATGATATTGGAATGATTTCCCTGAGCCCCCAAGACTGAAGCTTTCTCCCTGAAATCTATGATGATTCAAAAGGCAGTCGTTGCTTGTTTATATTTGCAGACTAAAGTGAATGAAAAACTCATATTACTCAGAATTGACCCACACAGTATATTTGTGTGTGTCTTTAGGAAGATGGGGTAGAGAGGGAGAAAGGAGGGAGTTAAAAAAAAGAAGAAGAGGGAGGGAGGGAAAGGGAAGAAAGCAGGAAGAGAAAAGGGGAAGGATGGGAGGAGAAAGAGATGGAAGTGAGAGAGATAGAGTGTGAGTGAACTGGGTCCAGAGTTAAGTAGCATGAGAAAATTTTGTCAAGTCGCATTTGCTAAATTGTACAGTATTTTGATTCATGCCAAACCGGTTGGTGCCACAGAAGCCCATCACTTTAATGGAATAATATTTTCTTGGTAATATAATACAGCTGTGAATGCCATCATCTTAGAAATTAAATTAAAATTATAAGTAATTCAAGGGCACAGTATAGATTAAGTGGCCTGCGGCATATTGCTAGTTATCCCTTGTTCACAAAAAGTGGAGTAGGGGCGGCTAGGTGGTGCAGTGAGTAGAGCACCAGCCCTGGAGTCAGAAGGACCTGAGTTCGGATCCAACCTCAGACACTTAATGCACACACAAACAAAAACCTAGCCGTGTGACCTTGGGCAAGTTACTTAATCCCAATTGCCCTCAAAAAAAAACAAAAACAAACAAAAAAAAGTGGAGTAAAAGATGCCAGGGATGTGTAATATGGAAAAGGAGATGGGCTAGTCATCATCATTCAGTCAGCAGGGACTTACTAAGGGCATCTTGAAGGTTGGCATGTCTGGTTGCATCAAACCCTAGAACATTTCAGAACTCCTGGAAGAAATCTACAGCTGTTCAGAAGAGTTTTGTTGATTTAGGATTGATTACCACAACTGCTAGTTAGCCTTTCCTCCAAAAAATTATCTCATATTTACTTGGTATATATTTGTATATATTTTCCATTTATATGTGAATATATTATTTCCTCTGATAGAATGTAAGCATCTAAAGGGCAGGAACTATTCCATTTCTTTTTTTGTATCCTTAGTACGTTTGTACCCCACAGTGGCATTTAAATGCTTCTTGATTATTAAGTTGATTCATTCATTCTTCCTGGGGGAGGTTCCCCAACCCCCCGTCCCACCGCCATGAGGAAATTAGGTCCCAGAGAGATGAAGGACCTTGCCCAGTATCATACAGGAAGTGTTAGAATTGGATTCCAACCCAGCTCCTCCCTCTCCAAACCCAGAGCTCTTTCAGCTGTACTGTAGTACCTCAATCATATTGATGATAGTATAAAATATTGAATATCGACATGAATTTAGAGGAAATGACCACTTGAGCCATTTATCCTCAGCTAACAATGAAGGACTGATTATTAAATACTCAATAATAGAATCACAGCATTATGAAATTTGAAACCAGACTTGAAATCTTTACTAGCTAATGTGTAAGACAACACAGTCCCATCCCCTTGATGGGGGAGTGTCTCACTTTGGTGAATAAAGCCCTGCCATCTCTCTTGTGGCTGGCCTTCTGGCAGTGGCCAGTCTGCATACTCCGTTAGGGTTCGTGTGACATTGGTGATGGACGAAGGAAAGGGCAGTGCATTTCTTTTTCAAGAAATAAAGATTATAAAGTAAAAGAATGAGAACCAGCATGTAAAGAGCTGACCTGGAAGTCAGGAAGACCCCATTCAAGTCTTATATATGATGCCCACTGCTTCTGTGACCCTGAGCAGAGAGCACTCACCCACTCTTTGACCCAGGAATCTCTCTCAGATCATACATTGCAAAACAGTTCTTACTCTTCATTGGCAGAGGGAGTTTTCTTACAGGGAGTTTCCTTTACCAATGAAATCACAAGTGCAGGTGGAAACCAAGCTGGGTGTCCGCTGCAAAGGAGCTCACAGTAGAATAGTCCATTTGTTGTTCAGTTTCTTTTATTATTTCAGAGAAACAATTCCTTGCCTGATGAGAATAATATTGCAAGTCTTCAAGAGGAATTAATTGCAGTGAAGCTGAGAGAAGCTGAAGCTTTGATGGGTTTGAAAGAACTTAGGCAGCAGGTGAAGGATTTGGAAGAACATTGGCAGGTGGGTGCTACTTCCTACCTCATATGCACAAGCCATCTAAACTGTGGGCCTTGGGTTAGGCCTGGGCCTGGGGCCTAGGGTGATGGGGGTGGGACTGGGGGGTGGGGCAGATAGGACCCACAGAAGTCAAAATGGACTCAGATGAAGGTATTTAAGAATGGGATCCCTTCTTTCACCTTTGGAACCAAGATATCTGAGTCCATATTTAAACTGATTGGAAATAATATTGCCTTAGATTTATAACTTTCTGAAGAATTCTTTTGTAATGCACTCTGATACACTTTATACTTATATTGCATCCCGTGTTGGCCAGGATCATGCACCCAGCAGAGGGTACTGTGGTGAACATTTTATATGGTCCTAGCTTAAAATTGATTGATCCTAGGATGACAATACCTGAAGGGTTAAATCTTGTTATGATAAATATTTTTTCCACCAATAAGTTTTTATTATAGGATGAAATAATCTTTAACTTCTTCAAATAATATTTTATTCATTGAAATTTTTGTTTAGCCTGGATGGTGTGTTGTAATGGCTTTCTGTTTGTTTGGAGATCTTGTCTGTGGCGTATTGCCTTTCTTCCTAGAATTGTTACTCGTATATTCGGTGTTTTAGCGCCATCTAGCTCGAACCACTGGGAGGTGGAAAGACCCACCCAGGAAGAATGCCATGAATGAATTACAAGATGAACTGATGACCATACGGCTCAGAGAGGCGGAAACCCAAGCAGAGATAAAAGAAATAAAACAAAGGATGATGGAAATGGAAACGCAGGTATGGTGGGAGAACTAAACCATCATCAGAGTTAGGAATGAAGCATATAAAATGCAGCAGACCAATACTGCTTACATACAAGGCTCTCCTGGTCAGTCACTTAGGCTGTAATACTTTTACGTCTGAAGACGTTTTAAGACATTATATTCCGTGTGACCTTGGGCAAGTTACTTAACCCCAATTGCCCTCCAAAAAAAAAAAAGCAAAAGACATTATATTTTTGAGGCAAGGAGTAGTAGGAAGGCTGAAACAGTTACTAGAGGTCAGCCACACCACTCACTCACTGTTTGTCCTGTTAAAAATACTGGACAAAAGATCCCACTCCTCTCCATAGAAGACCGAGTTTTCAGGCAGCCTGACTTAGTTACTGTGATGGTACAATACATTTGGATAAAAGGGCCTTTAGAAGTACATTTTTTTAGAAGAACATTTTTTATGTTGTGCATTGGAGTGTGGAGCCTTGTTTCAGGAATACCTTCTACCATGAAGGGGATTTTGATTTTTAAAATTGTTTTTATTCAGTCAGCAGGGGGCACCCTTAAACCAGGTAATGATTTTGTTGCATGTGCTTGTGAAAAGCTGGTTTGCAGATTTGTTCCATCTTGGAAATAAAGAACTCCTCCGATTGGACCTCTTGGGTCAGAAGAGTAGAGCCATTGAAGGCTCTCCAAAATTTGGGTTACGGACAGAAAGCTATCCCAGAACAAACTGATTACCTTGAGAGACCTGTGCCAGGTTTGTGGCTAGGCGGGGCCATGGCCACCCTGCTGCTCAGTGGGCTGCTATGTGGTTTTCCCCTTGGTTCTGGGAGTTCCTGGGCCTCCCTCCCTGGCAAAAGTTGTTTTGTGCAGCTTTTTACTATCAAATTGCCGTCTTACCTGTTTTACATGAGAGCGTGTGACCTGAGGCAAGGGCTCTGGAGAGGGGACCATAATGAACTGCTCCCAGGACTAGTGCAAGCCAAGGAGGAGCGTGTCTCAGATGATACGAGTGATGGAGGGGAAAAGGTCCTTGTCCTTTAATGGAATTTCCATGGGGTCTTCCACTCCTCAGCCTTTCCTCCTTTGCTGCTTTCTCTTCTTCAGTCCTTTCCTTTCTTCAGAGCTCAGGCTTTGACAGATACTTGATTGCCTTTGTTAGTGTAGATTTTTTCCTCCCTGATGGGAAAGAGAGGAGGAGGCTTGTTCCTTAAAGTCACTTAGCAGAGTTTATATTTGTGTAATGCTTTACAGTTTCCTGTTAGACTCTGGGGACCCGTTTTTGAAATGAAGTAATATGTAAGCCTTAGCACTTGTTAATTATTAGACTACATGCAATTTTAATTGCAATTTAATTACAATGTATGTTTTAAGAAAGGGTTATCTTTGAAGGTTAAATTTGGTTATTGCAGAAATGGTAAACTAAGCTAAAAATATTGGTTTAAAATCTCTCACCTCCAATGCTTTATTAAATATTGGGTTAAATATTAGTTTTCTAGTCAGACTAGAATTTTTGACTCCCTTTCAATATTCTATTTTAAAATTTCTTCATAAAATTTTCAAATATGTATCAAGTACAGTTGGCATATGAATGGCACAGAAATTTTGTAAAGCCTTGCATAGTAGAATAGGTAAGTACAGAATGAATGTGTCAGAGCTTTTCAGTGTTTCATGGCCCACTTCTACATCTACTTATCACTTTTAAATTTTTTTAATTATTAGAACCAAATTAATAGCAACCATTTAAGAAGGGCGGAACAGGAGGTGAGCAGCCTGCAAGGGAAGGTCCAGTGTCTTTCCACAGAGAACAGAGAATTACTCACCCAGCTGAGTGAAGCAAGGCGCAGGCAAGCCGAGACTGAGTACAAGGTAACGGTAGGGGAGGCCCTGCCCTCACCTGGGCTGGGACCTGGGTGATTCACTTGTCCACCTCTCTTCTCCTGCGTCTTGTCCAGAGTGGGGTGTGACGTGCCCAGAGAGGCTGTGACTGCAGAAGCTTGGCCTCAGGCTGTTGGCGTCACTGCCCCTACTCCAGACTTTGGTGTTATCTCAGTGTCCTAAAGCCTCCTTCAGTGGCTACATAGTGTAATACAGGGAGCCAGGACTAGGAAGTCCTGAGTTCCCTTTAGCCCTGTGACCTAGATAAGTCCATTGACCTTTCAGCACCCCAGGGAACTCTCCTAAGACCTTTAGGTTGCACAACAGGTACTGAATTTCCTGGTAAGGGGACTTTCCTTTCTGAGAGTTCCCTATGCTAAAGAAATTGCAGGTCTGGGCACGCCCCCCCCCCCCAAATCTTTATTTAGACTGCAGCCAAGTTAAAAAGGCCTTGAAATCCAAATAAATTTTCTCTTTCCAAGGGAGTGGGAGCCAGATGAACAAATCTGGAAATAGGTCTCACCACTTTGCACAGAAATGATGATATCTGCTCTCAGCATGGAGTGAAAATCAGAGACAGGTTAAGCAGAGAACAGAGGATGGGTGTGAAGGAATTAAACAGTGGGGGTATAAGGAGAACCTGGAGCAGTCTGGAAGCTGCAGGGCTCTGTGGTGAGGAGCACGCCCATCTCCAGGTGTCTAGGAAATTAGGTGTTCTCTTTACACTGGAAACCATACCTTGGATCATCCTTGTGACTGATGCTTAGATTGAAGTGTCAAGAACATCAAGAGCAAATAGAAGATTCAAATCTGTAAAAATAAGCACATTTGAAAACTAGATCTGTTGGCTTCTGCATTGTACTGGTATAGGGGGCATCCACATAGATGAGATTGTAATTATCAAGGTGCGTCATGCATTTGTTGTTGTTCAGTCATTTCAGTCCAACTCTCCATGAGCCCACTTGAAGTTTTCTTGGCAAAGACACTGGAGTGGTTTGCTCTGTCCTTTTCCAGCTCATTTTACAGATGAGGAATTGAGGCAGACAGGGTTAAATGTCTTGCTCAGGGTCACATAGATTGTAAGTGTATGGACTGGATTTGAACTCAGGAAGACTGACTGAATACCCTTATTACTAGCTGTGTGTAACCCTGGGCAAGTCACTTAATCCTGTTGGTCTCAATTTCCTCATGTTTAAAGAAAGTGTCCGAGGCCAGATTTGAACTCAAGAAGATGAGTCTTCCTGATCCACTGTACTACCTAGCTGTATCATGAATAGACCTTGAATAATAAAACCAAAGCGCAGAAGAAAATTCATTTAATTATTCCATAGTAATTTTTAAAACGTCATTCCCACTCTCCACCAATTTGTTACATTCTGTTTTGGCCATGTTGACCCACAGTTGAAGCAGTGCCTTTGCAGACCTGTGATTCCATTGGAATGGTGAACTCCTGGTGAGAAATCTAGAAGTCTTAAAGGAGGAGGTCTTCGACTTGGGGTCTTTAGTATTTTGAGAATTAAATTTCCATATAGTAGGTTTCCTTTGTATTCCCACATATTTTTGGCATTAAAAAACATGACTGAGAAAGGCTTCACAAAGCTCCTGCTGCCCAAGGGGTGACCCACACAAAAAGTGAAGAGCCCCCAGGCTTAGAGAGCTGCCTGAGAATTGAAGGGGCCAGAGCCCCTACTCCAGTGACAGCTCGTGGCTTCCTAGCCAGGCCTTGCCCCTGCTGCTTAGGCCATTTTTCCCCTAGGAATGGTTTGATACTAGTTTTTTGTTTTCTTAAATTGTGATTTCATTCGTTGTATAGATGTCCACTAATACCTAAGCAACTGTTCTGTGCCTTGTATCTCCTAGTTGTTCTGGGCCCTGAGAGGTTAAGTGAAGGCCCATGGTCACACAGCTAGTATATGTTCCAGGGTCTTCCAGACTCTGAGACCTGCTCTCATTTCACTGTGCCTAACTATTTAATTGAAACTAGAATATTTTATTTACATAAATATAAATAAATCTTCCGTAAAGTTCATAATTTGTTGGGATAATCTGTGCATGTCTGTGCCAAGACAGAAACTTTTCTTTCATCTTATTTCTCATTTGACTTTCTCAAAAAAATTTTTTTTTTAAGAAAGAAAGAGAGTTTGATGACGTGGAAGTAATTCAGTTATTTTTCTGAAGTCTTTATACGCGTGACAGTGAGCATATGTAAGCCCTAAAATGGATTACTGAAGGCAACGGAATTTTTTAAAAGTAGGTTAGATATTAATCTTTCCTGACCTGGTTTAGTTATAGAAATAGGGGAAGGGATAGGGGCAGCTAGGTGGCGGTGAATAGAGCTCTGGCCCTGGAGTCAAGAGGACCTGAGTTCAAATGTAGCCTCAGACACATAACTCTTACTATCCGTGCGTCCTTGGGCAAGTCACTTAACCCCAATTGTCCTGTCTCCCCGCCTCCAAAAAGCAAAAAAAAAAAATCAGAAGAGGGAATGACGACCCTTATCTAGTCCTGGTTATTGTTCTTTGATAAGAATATAGCAGACTTCCAGTGGTGCATATAAAGCTGGAATTCCATCAGCTAGTTCTGGTGACATTGCAAACCTGAGTGAAGCCCAGGTGGCTTATCAGTGTCACTAAAAGCCAGAGATGGAATTACATCCTCAAAGACACGTGGAGCTGCTACAATTCCAGTGACAGAAATCTGTATGGGAGGCTGAAATTTGGACAAACCAGCAAGTGGATTTTTGGTAAATAACTTACCCCATTTTTCCCCCAATTATTGAATGAAGTTACTTCTTTTAACTTGTATAGCTTCACTGCATCTCTTGCTGCCCCAGCTTTAACTTTCATCCATTTGATTTCAAACCTTATATTTGTGTAGGGTTTGCAGTTTTCAGAATAGGTGTGTGAAATCTCCTATGGCCCTCACAGTAGCCCTCACTGCTGAGCTGATAGACCGATGGAATTCATCCCAGTGTTAAAATAAGGAAGTGGAAGCTAACAGACTTGGCAGCATTCACACTCAGTCAGTAGCACAGGCTCAGAGAGACCTCAGTCAGGCCTTGGAATCAAGATGCACATTCTTAGGTTTGACTTCAAGCTGGAGTTCTTCACCATTTTTGGGTCCTGGATCCTTTTGGCATTCTAGGGAAGTCTTTGGGCCTCTTCTCAGAATAACACTGTAAAAATAATTCATAATTGGGAAGGAAATGCTAAGTTTCAGTTAGATATTACTGAAAATAAATGTGTAGTTTTTTTTTCTCATCCAAGTTCACAGACTTCTTGAAATCTCATGTATTTGTGGGCCCTTCAGGTTCTTAGACACCATGTTAAGAATCCTTAACTTTGTTATTTCTGTCAGAGGCTTTCCTTAGCATTTTATTCATCAAAATGAGTTTTATCATGAAGTCAATAATTTATTAATTTCTTGAGGAAAATTATTTTCTTTATGTCGGTGAAACGAACAGATTCAAAGCTTATTACATGCTGGCAGCAATGAAGGACTGTCATTATTTACTCAATTAATCTGTGAAATCCCTTTGAGGGGATGACTCTTGTGCACCCCCAGAGCAGAGCCTTATAGGAGGATGTATTAGAGTAGGCCTTGCAGTCTGTGCAGTGATTTCTGTGGGTCTCTGAGAGTGGCCTGAGTGAGGCTAATGCCATCTCACCTTGTTTTTTAATGAGCTATCTATCTTAATTAAGTATTTTGTGTGGCATGTCATGGTACAGCCATAGAGTATTTCATTGTTCTAGCATTGCATTCAATCAGTCAGTATCTAGCCTAGAACCATGAGCCTTGATAGACCTTAAGGATACAAAAAAAAAAAATGAAGGCAGCAGCAATCCCTGCTTGCAGAGAGCTTGGGTTCTAATTGGGAAAAAGCAAAGATGCGGGGGGGGGGGGGGGAACACACGTGTATAAAGGACACAGATATAAATACAATACGCAGCACTTAAACACTTGGTGGATTGAGAGGGAAAGCACCACAGCTGACAAGTCAGGAGCAGTCATGCTGGAGCTTTCAGGTCTTTTAATGTCATTGAATTCTAGGACAACTCAACAGTCTGTCATAATGATTGGAGTTAACAGTATATTAGAATAATTTTTGAAATCATCCTGTCTTCATATGCTAAATATGACTCACTTTATATAAATGCATATTAGATTGTAACAGTAAATTTGGTTGGTAAACATGAAGCCCTGAGAATTTTAAAATTATTTTTCATTATCACATAAAGTACAAAAAGTATGAAACTTTCTATTTTAAGATACTGCCAATTTTTTTTTTTATCAAAACTGTATTTTTAAATCACTTCATTAAGGAGAAAACCAACAGGGAACAACTAAAATAGATTAAGTGTTTGAATTTAAAGAATGCTTTTCATCACAATCCCTAATCTGAAACCAAAAAACTTTTTTGGCTACAAAATCTATACAGGGAAATTCATTATTTGAATTTATACTTGTCAGTTCATCAAATCAAAGACCTTTATTAAATGCTAGTCTATACATAATTAGTATCTATCATTTGTAAATTTAGAGATAGAATCCTTTAATTCTCCAAGTTTACAATTTGACAAAGACAGGCAAAACTATAAAAAATGAACTAGCCTTTAGGGGAGAAACCCTGCACATTCGAATACTTAACTATTTTATTATAATAGGAGCATTCTTTTGACTAGCAGGTTTGTGAGGGATCTTCCCTACTTAGTGTATATAGGATCTGGATTGTAGCTCTTCAAGAGTTTGAATGGCAGGGTCTTCCTAGAGTATCTCCAGACAGTAAATGCCTTGACCCAAGTTAACATTAATAACCTGATTTGTTTTATGTATGGATTAATTGAAAAGGTCAAAATTGTTGACACCTTGGAATCTTTCTTGACCCTTCCTGTGCATCACTAAGTTGTGAAAAGAGCACCAGTGCACTATTCCAGAGCTGTTACTGCAGGACTGCAGATTTAAGGTCCTTTTGGAGTGAGCTGTGAGAATTCTTTTGTCATGTTATGGTTCATAGACTATAAACTTGCATTTCTGATTTTCACTGGTATAACCCACCTTAACAAAAACCATTCCTTCGGGAAGGGACTGAGGTTGGGCTAGGGGACCCTTCTCATTTTCACTTTATTATCTATCACCACCACCATTGTAGATGTTATTATTTGGAGTGCAGGAAGATGCTACAGACTGCAGTGGCCACGGTTTCTGTAGTTTGATAACTCCTTCACTTTCAAATGCAACCATGGAAAATTATATTAAGACAAATACCAAAATGTATTCAAGGGGCATAAATATGACTGCTTAGCTATAATAGCATGACACATGGAGACATTTTTAAGTTCAGTAGGTAGTGTCCTATTTCTTTGCCTTAGCAATGCGACTTTCTTTTTTTGCTTTCTGAATTTAGAACAGATTTAAGACAGAGAAACGTTACATTTTGCATTATTTTCTCCTGGTCTGCAGAATAAAGAGGAAGTAATGGCAGTGCGTCTCCGAGAAGCAGATGGCATCGCTGCTGTGGCCGAGCTGCGGCAGCACATTGCTGAGCTGGAGATTCAGGTACCCCGTGGGAGAGAGAAGCTGCTGCTCAGCATGTCGGGGTGGGGCTGGCCCTTCCTTCTCTCCCTGTTCTCCCATAGCAGGCGGCTAGCCATGCTCTTCTCCTGTCCTTCCTAAATGGAAAATTCAAGACAACTAACCGTGGTTTAACTGAAAAAGATATATAGTGCGTCATGATGCATCTGCCACTCTTGACTCTTTTGACTGCCCATGCTCACCCAGAGACTTCTTTGTGACTGTCAAGCAGGGTTAGACGTAAAGTTCTTCATCTGGGGAAAGTATTGTGTTTGCTATCTGATAGCTTACAAATCTTCTGATTCTCTTTTATCCTAAGGCAAGTTAGATGGCATAATAGGTAGAGCCTTGGGCCTGGAGGCAGGAAACCCTGCTTTCAGATCTTGCTTCAGATCCTTTCTAGCTGTGTGACCCTGAACAAGTCACTTAGCCTCTGTCTGCCTCAGTTTCCTCATCTGTAAAACGGGGATAATAATAGCACCCATCTCTCAGGGTTGTTGTGAGTATCGAGAAAATATTTGTAAAGCACTTTGGAGAGAGCCTGGCATGTAGCAGGCACTTAATAAATTCTTGTTCCCTTCCTCTCAACTGCCCCATGCTGCTAGTCTCATCTCAGAGAAATCCCTCATGGAATCATTGTGTGCTGAGCTTCGTGTTTTGTGGTCCTCTGGCTGAACTTGTCCCAGGAGGCAGGACAAGCACATACTCTGTGGCTTCCTATTTTCCAGAGGTTGTTCATTTGTTCTTCTCTCTCTCTTTCTCTAGTCTGCACAAAGTCTAATCTATGTGCCATTTCTGCTTGGTATAAAACTCTCCTTCCAGCCCAAAACCTCCTTTTGTCTTTAAGTCAAATCTCTAATCTGTTTCCTTTGTAAAAATGAATTCTTTAAATTCTTTACTTTAGAATCCAGTCAGCTTTTATTGTTCAGTTAACATTTTATTTCCTTATTTTTAATCTAGGTTATATATTAAAATAGGACCCGTTTATGGTTTGAAAAGACTGTGAAAATATAATTTTATATTTATTTAAAATACTTTTCATGAAGCCTCACATTATATGATGTCACAGCAATGGCATCATGCTTGAACACTCTAATAAAATGCTTTTCTTTAACTATTACTGTTGCCCTTAGATAGTAGGAAAATTGGCTACAAGTTTATGGCATCCTTTCACGTTTTCCTTTATGTGTCCTATGAATAGAAAAATAAAACAGGAGTTTTAAATATGATTGCAACATAGTCATTGAGGTGCTGGTTTGGATAAATACTGGAGAGTATCAAGTGTTATAAAATGGTTTGCAAACCTAAAAAAGTTATTTAAGGTTAACTGTCATTATTTTATAAAAGAAAGTGTAAGAAAGTTTATAGCATCAGTTTGTTGTGATTCTGCCGGTCCCTTTGTTTGCTCATGTGGCACAGCTCGAGGAGTCTCATGATGATTGAACTTTTTGTTCCCGAGCCATGATGAGCCAAACCCCTGACACTGGCTTTCTGCTCCTTAACAACATTAGGTTTTGAACATGTTCTTCTTGCACTAAGGCCTTCTTTCCACTAATAACCAAATATCCTTCATTCTTCATCTTAGAAATGTTTCAGTATGCTCTTATAAGTTCCACCAGGGGGAGAACTCGTCTTCAGTCAAGGCTTTGTGGGTTTTGAATCTCACTAGACAGACCCTTGCTCTCCTCATATTTAGTAACTGAGTACACCTTGAGGAAGAAAGAAATTGCTTTATTGGCCTGTACTTTCTCTACATTTAAAAGCATGGCTCTCTGTGTGCTCCTGAATGTAACCCTTAAAATGAAGCTTACAAACAGTTGGCCTTTATTGGCAGACCTGCTTTCTATAAGCATGTAGCAAAAGAGGCAGAATCATTCATAGTTCTAAAAAGCCCAAAGTGTGCTTATTTGGAGGTGAAATTTTGGTAGTTTTAGATGTTCCTTGGTGTACATGGAAAGTATCCGTGGAGTGCAAAGAATCCTGGCCTGGACATTGGTAGATGAGCTTATCTCTTCAGTGCTAAATCCAATGCCCTTCTCTCAGTCCTGGTCCTCTGGAGCTTCTCTGGAGCTTTTAATACTGATACCCACCCTCTTCGCCCTCGACTTCTGTGACCGTGTTCTTTCCTGGTCACCCTGTTACCTGTGGCACCTCTCCTCAGCTTCCTCTGCCCCCTCCTTCAATGCTCCTGTGTCCTCTTGTCTCTCCTGTATTATTTTTGTTAGAAATCTCATCAGCTCCAATGATTCAAATATCATCTTTCTACCCAGATCTCTTTATCTAGGCCTAACTTCCTCCTGAACTCTAGTTACGTTGTTGTTTGTTTCTTAGTCATTTTACTTCTCTCTTGATGCTGGCCGTTCAGAGTAGTGATGCCCTGTTAATTGTTTTCTGGACATATTTCTCCCCTGAACGTCGCATCTCAGATTTAACATGTTCAGAATGGAGCTCACTCTCTTCCTCTCATATCTGCCATTATGGGCATCACCATCGTCCTGGTGCCCCAGGTTTGTCATTTCAGGGCCCTCTTGGAGTCTTTCCTCTTCCTCATCGGTTCCTTTCTCCCTGTCATTTACCAGACTTTATTGATTGAACCTCCTCAGTAGCTTTTCTGTCTGTCTTGGCTTCACGCACACACACCCCAGCCTCATCACTGGTCATCTAGCTTCCTGGCTCTCTCCTCTCCAATCTGCTTTCTGCACAGCTGTCCTGGTGACATTGCTGAAGCACAGGCTGGCTGTGTCACCCCCTGATCTGGGGTGGTGCTTCCAGATCTTCACACTCCTAAAGATTCTTGAGGATCCCAAGAGCTTCTGGTCATGTGGGTTGTAGTTCTTGCTATCTACCACACTAGAAATTAAGATATCTTAGTTTTATTATGATCATAGCTTCAACCTCAGTGACCCTTAGGGCCCCTGGACCACACTTAGAGAGCTGCCAGTTCAGGGGTAGGGAACCCGCAGCCTCACGGCCACACGTGGCCCCCTAGGTCCTCAAGTATGGCCCTTTGACTGAATCCAAACTTCACAGAACAAATCCCCTTAATAAAAAGATTTGTTCTGTGAAACTTGGACTCAATCACAAGGCTGTACCCAAGAACCTAGAGGGCCACAGGTTCCCCAGCCCTGTGCTGGACTATGGGATAAAATAAAAGCTTCCCAGTCTGGCAGTTAAGGCCCTTTTCATACAGTCTGGCATTCACCTGCCTCTCCAGCCTTACTTCATGCTGCTACTCCACTTTCTGAGCCTTCCTGTACTTGACCTAGATGAGTCCAGGAGCTGCTTCCTGACCTGGTCATTGTGTCTCCTGCACACTGCCTCTTCCTGCCTGGCCTGCTGCAGGCGCTGCCTCCTCGAGGTAGCCCTTCTGGATTCCTCTCATTCTCCTCATTCCTACATACCTACTTGTATGTATGGTATAGACTCCCCTTAAAATGTGACCCCCTCTCTTTTTTGTATTGCTCCATCTTGTGACATTTTGGTGCAATTTGTAGACAACTAAAATGGTGAGGGATGGCTATGTTGGATGACAGAATCTAGATCACAGAGATCTCAGAAGGTGAGAGCAATGCCAGCTAGAAAAAAGTAACACTTATTAGAGACGAGGGTGACATTTTATGCTTAGGTTGTGGCAGTTAACTTCACTGGAGCAGTAAAGATGAAGCATGGGTACATGGCACTTTCTCTGAAAAAGATCTCATCATTTTAGTTGACTCCAAACCCAGTATGACTTAACATTGTAAAACAGCAGCCAGAAAACCCCCCAGGCTTTCCTAGGCTATGTCCAGAGAGTGATTACATCCAGGACAGGGGAGATAACACAGTCCCTGTTTAGCCTCAAATAGCATGTTTTAGGAAAGACTCAGATAAGCTCGATGCTCCCCAAAGAGAGTGAACCATCTGGTAAGAGAAGAGCCATTCACAGTTTGGTGAAGGGATGATAACCTTGGGGGAGAGGAGACTGTGATACCTGCGTTCAGGTATTTGAGGAGCTGTTGTGAGGAAGGGAGATGAGACATCAGAATCGGGAAAAATGGGCTGAACTTGTAAAGAGGCAGATTGTGGAAGGAAACATGAGTGATCCAGAAAGTAGAGTGGTCCACCTCCTGGAGGAGTGCAGCTTCCCTGCACTCAGTCTTCAAGAAAAGCCTAGGAATGAGGAAGCCTCGTTGGCAAGGCTGCAGGAAGAAGTGTGATTCTGAAGCCATCTGGGCTGAATGGCCCCTGAGGCACCGCCCAGCTCAGAGGTTAGATCCAGAAATCCCATCTCTGACTTCTGGCGGTACTGAGACGGGGGATAGTAAACAGGGTGTTGATCTTCTTTCTTTTGGTGAAATTTGGTGGGCTTGGCCTGTTCTTGACCCTCACAGTTTGTGTCCCTGTGGGAGGCAAGTTATCCATGTAAAGAGGCTGAGGCACCGAACCCCATCTAGAACATATTTTAGAAGAAGGAAAGTTAAGAGCATGTTGAGATTTCTGACTCATCACAAAGTTAAGGACACCTACAGCACTTTGTACAAGATAGTGGTTGCTTAGTTACAGACATTGGGGAACTCTGAATTTAGGGACATATGCATACTCAGAATCCACTTTCTGTTCTTCATCCTCCCAACAGGCCTTGGTTCCTTTGCCCAGAAGATGACCTCTAGGAATGGCTCAGATGGGCAGTGTTCCCAGCTGCTCTGGGTTTAAGTAACACCCACTCGAAATTCTGTTCTGACGTAGAACAAGGGCAAGATTTCAATCAGTGTGCCAGATCACTCTAGGCTTGATAGAGCAGAGGAAGAGATAAACCTTTTGCCATTTAACTTATTCCAATGAAGGGATGATGTAAAATCACCAGTAATGGCTTGAACATAAAATTCTAAGTTGTGCCCATTCATATACTTAGATGCCTAAACTTTCTGACAGATTATTTAGATCTGGAGTGGGTTTTGGGGTGGGTGTTTTTGATCATCTGAATTGACCAAGGAACATTTGTTCTTTAAAGACTGCCTTTAGGGGCAGCTAGGTGGCGCAGTGAATAGAGCACTGGCCCTGGAGTCAAGAGAACCTGAGTTCAAATGTGACCTCAGACACTTAACACAAAAACTAGCCATGTGACTTTGGGCAAGTCACTTAACCCCAGTTGCCCTCCAAAAAGCAAAACAACAAATAAAAGACTACCTTTAAAATGCATCAGTTTGGGGGCTTCTATTTAGAGCTATTTCTTTACATATTAAAATAAGTATCTTCATCATTTTTCCATTTTCACAGAACCACAGAATTTCAGGGTTAGAAAGAATTTCATAGGCCATCAAATCCAAACTGCATCTGATTAGTATCGTGTTTTATTGCATGCCTGGCAGTTATCATCCAGTGTTTTGCATGAAGTCTTGCACTGAGGGGACTGTGCTGCTTTCCAAGGGAGCTCCCTTCATTTTTGGATAGCTCTAGTTACTGGGCAGGCCATCAGTTTATCTAACCTACATTTGCTGCTGCTGCTTTTTTGTTCTTTAGTACATTCATTGCTCTGAGTTTTGTACTGCAGGGCCAAGCAGGACAAATCTAATTCCTCTTCCATAGGACATCTCTTTAAATATCTGAAGACAGGTGTCATATCCCCTCTGTATTCTCTTATTCTGGATATATGTCCACAGAGAAGCCATTGGTGGCACAGCAGGTTGAGCTCTGGACCTGGAGTCAAGAAGACCTGAGTTTAAATCTGGCCTCAGATACATACTAGTTGTATGGCCCTAGACAGGGATGCCATCCATTCCTTTCTCCAAGCCCCCGACAAAAATGACCCTTCCCTGAGACCATTTCACAAATGCTTCAGATATGTTCAGATGCAAAAAATGAAATTAGTCCATTTCTCTTTTTTAGCTCAGTTAGCACCAAGCTAGCTTTAGTGAGAGTGCTTCATCCCAATTGCCATCCCACAAAGCATGGGCTGTTTAAGACTATAAAAGTATCTGTCTTACATTCTGCTTTTATATCTGTATGCATATATGAATGTATATACATGTGTAATGTATTTGTGTGTGTTGTGTAAAAGCATCCTCTAGCTCTAGACCATGGCTTGAGTATAGTCATGATGGTACCTAGCCAGTTAATATTTACATTTGTACTTAGGTTTTCAGAGGACTTTCACATCATACATTTCTTCATTTGATATTAACAGTAACTTTATGAAATAATTAAAGTAGTTCTTATTGATCCATTTTACAGATGAGAAAACTGAGACTCAGAGATATCAAGGCTACCCTCGGGTCTTCTGACCTGAGTACAGTGGTCTTTCCTCCATGTCCCACTGCCTGTCCAGGTGATGGTCAGTGAGTCTTTTTGTACTTTCATTGATGTGGTCACTGTAGACCTCTTAGAATGATGCTGTTATAAAGGAAAAATATGAGATTCACATGACTTTAATTGTGGATTTTTTCCCTGTTTGTTAAAATTAAATTATATCTTAAGTTTAATTTTTTAATTAAAAAATAATTCATTTTCAGTACAAGGATCAATTGAAGAAATACTATTGTGGCAGGCAGTTTACTGACATACCAACATGCTATAGAATTTTTTGTTTGTTTGTTTGACATGTTTATGGTGAAAATCTGTAAAAATTTTCATCATTACCTACCCTCAACCATCACCAATAATTATCTTTAGAGGAAGTTAATGATAGAAAAAGAAAGCATAAGTCTTTTAGCATTGCATTTTTACTATCAACTCTGAGATAATTAATTTTGATCAGTTGCTAATGTTATGTCATTAAGGCAAGGATTACTGATGAATAGCTTTGGTACATGATAAATTCACATGTCTAAAGTTTGCTGTGATCAGGGGAAAAGGAAAGGTACCTGTATGTTCCAAAATATAGCATCTGTCTTTGTGGTGGCAAAGACCTGGAAAGTGAGAGGATATCTGTCAACTGGGGAATAGCAGAACAAGTTGTGGGACATGATTGTGATGGAATATTATTGTGCTGTAAGAAAGATGAGCTGGCTGATTTTAGAAAAATATAGAAAGAGTTGCATGAAAAGTGAAGTGAACAGAACCAAGAGAACATGCATATAGTAACAATAATATTGTTTGAAGCGTAACTATGAACAACCAAGTTATTCTGAGTACTGTAAATACTCAAATCAACAGTAAAGGACCTCTGAAGGAAGATGCATCCATCTCCAGAGAAAGAAGGGATAAACAAAAGTATTCATAGTTTGGTTTTACATATATTTATAAATCTGTGTCAAATGGCAGATTTCTCTAGTGCAGGGTAGTGAGGAAGGGAGATAGCTCAGAACTTAACATGTAACAAAAAGAAATTAGAAAAGTTTGCTATGCCTCTTGGGGATATGATAACTAATTTTAAAATTAGTTCCAAGTGGTATAAATTTAATGGTCTTTTTACAATTACAACACAGAAGTTTGTGCACAAATCTTGTCCATTTGCTTAATTGTCAAGGGTTAGTTGAATCATATTGATTCCAGACATTTGACAAGAGATCAGTTAGTTGTTGTATAGCCTTTGGCAGGAGAGTTTTTTTTTTTAATAGTTCTAGGATTTTTCAATTATGGAACTGATTGAAAACCCAATTATGAATTATTCCAAGAAAATATAATCTTGAATTTTAAAAAATGAAATTAATGGAAACTTAAAAAAATTTAGTGTGGCAGATATTGCACTTAGTTCTCCTTTTCCTCAGATCTGGTCTTCAGTTCACCCAAAGAAATCCCTTTTCATGACTCTGTTTCTCTTCTGGTTACTGAAATATAGAGATCATTTAGCCTTTGTCTCCATATTTTTAAATTACAGGAAATCTTTTTTTCTCTTATCACTGGTACGTGATACGTGTATGATGTGTTTTTGGAAGTTTAAAATGAGTCACCATGAAGTCGCTGAAAGGCCACCACTCACCACATTTACAGTTCTGAATAAACTTGTTTAATTTTTTTAATGCAAAGCATGTATTTTTACCACATTGACTGAAGTGTTACCAAAAAAAAAATAGCGGCTGTGAGAGCTGACTGGTTACAAAGCAGTACCAAATCAGTAAAAACTTACTAAGAAAGGCTTGGTGGTTGCCATTGATGTTTCAGTAATGTCACAGAGCTTAATCAGAGTGACTAACTTACCCAGCTTCACAGATTTACTTAAATCATTTGCTTTTCTGATACTAGTCATATAGATTACAAATACAACTGGCATAAATCTTTTTTCTAATATGTGTATTTAAAATGTCATTAAAATGACACTAAAAATTGTGACCATACCATAACCTGTTATGTTTGCCTCTGTGGCTGTTAAGCATACTTTCATGATATAAACATTTTTTTAAAAACCAAAAACACTATTTAATATTTTAAATAGTCAGAGGTTCATATGTTAGAAGTCCACTTTAACCTTTAAAAAAAAAAAAAGATTTGTAGACAACCTTTTATGTACTCTATTTTCTCCATGTTTCTTAAATTATATTTTTGCAGATAAAGGATTAAATAAATACACTCTAAAAATACAACCTTTCCAGTTGTATTTGAGACCAAGCACCTTGCACAGTGTCATGACCCTTCTAATACCGCAAACTTTCTGTAATACAGCTCCCAAAGAAAAACCCACATCCTATGTATAACCTTAGATTTATTTTGAAACCTACATGAAGAGAACATAGAGATTACTAATTGTTTCTGTCATTTCCTTTAAGGGTATGAGGTCTAATTTGTGACCTGAGTTTCTCAAATTTGCCAGATCCATACGTAACAAACTTATCTTTATAAACTTGTTCTGAATGAATGGTCCAAAGTCCTGGTCTTCGACAGAGACAGAATTCGTAGATAAAGGCTTTAATTCCACCCTCACTGTGCACCAGGCAGGGCACTGAGCACCGAGGATGGAAAGTACAGGGAGGTGGGGCCTGCAGAGAAGTATCTTCTCCTGAGGATCCCGTGGGAGGGGAACCCTGTGGGAGGGTAAGCTCGGGGCAGAGGAGCATGGTGGGAGATGGTGGCTCTGAAGGTGGGACCCCAAGGCAGAACCCTGGCTTCTGTATTGAGGGGAAGATGGGGGATAGGCAGAGTGCAAGCATGATGGCCTAGAGAGGATAGAAAAATAAACATTGCTCTGAGTATCTTTGTTTGAAAATTAGTAACAACAACAATAATAGCTAACATAGTACCTGAAGGATTGCAGGAAGCTTTACAAGTGCTGGCTCATTTTATCCTCACAATCACTCTGGGTGATGGGTGTTACGATTATCCCCATTATACAGTTGAGGAAACTGAGGAAGACAGCAGTGAAGTGATTTGCCCAGGGTCACACAGCTTGTAAGTCACTGAAACCAGATTTGTTCTTGGGTTTTCCTCACTTCTGGGAGCTGGCTCTGCCCCTTGCTGCTTCTGTTCTGGCAGGCTAGAGATCTGGCTTCAGGATTCCTGGAGGTGGTACTGGCTTGTGACCAGCCCTCCTCTGACTCTTGTTATTTCTAGTGCCTACTGGCTACCCTCCTGTTTGCTAGAACTCATGCTGGCTCCCTTGAGGCTGCCCCTCTCTCTGCCTCTGGCAGTTTCTGGCCATTCCTTTGGAGCAGTTCTATACTGGAGGAGGGTTTTCCTTCTGTTTCTCTGTGGTTTTCTATATCATCACTCTGTCTAGGGTGATGTTTGATGAGAAATGAGTGGGAGAGCAGGACAGCCTTCTTCCCATCTTCCCCAGGAGGTAGGCAGTAGAATCTCTAGAAGAGCTGCCCTGTGAGCAGAGAACACGCACTTTAGTAAAAAAGCATGGACTTTGTCATTGGTCTGCAGCTCAGAGGCCCTGTTGGCTTGTTTCTTGAATCTGTATGTTGCAGGCAGTGAAACTGCAGAATAGCCAGGTTTTCAGGACTTTAGATGAAGGATTACTGTTTTAGATGCTTCATTTTTAACAATTTTTCCTTTGAAAAACTTTGAGTAAATGTAAATCTAATTTGGAAGGTGCTCCTTTTAAAAACTGTTTTACTTTTTCATCAGGCTGCTGGAGTTCAACCTAATTGGCCTTGTTGGTAATGTTTCTGTAGCTGCTTCTCTTCCCCTGCTCACTTAAGGACTCTTTTAGAATCGCAACTTGTGTTCATTTTAGCCTGTTGCCTTTGTAGTTGTAAAGACCATAGTGGGGAAAAAAGTATTTGTTGACATTTTGTCATCTCTGAGAAGCACAGTTTAGTTATGCAGACTTCATTGTATAATCTGAAATCAAAATTTCCATCTATGTGGAACTTTCATTTAGTGCTTTGCATATTAAATAAACAGTTTTCACTTTGACATCCCTCAAGAACTTAACAAACTGGATCCATCTTCTCCCTATTTACCTCCGTTGGTTGGTTTGAGACTATAGATCAGAGAGCTTGGAATCCATGGATCTGTTATGGGGGAGGGGGGACACAGTACATTAACTTAGATGAGGAAAAAAATTATTTCAGTATAATCTTTTCTTTTGTAATCCTATGTGTTTAATTTTGTTAATTAAAAAAAATTCTGAAAGGGATCCACAAGTTTCACCAGACTGCCAAGTAGATCTGTGACGCAGAAAGGTCAAGAGCTCCTGCTCTAGACTTTGAAAAGAATTATAATGTGAATGTCTGAAGATATTATAGATGGGGAGTGGTGTATGCGTGTGTGCGAGTGCATGCATGTGTGAGTGTGTGTGTGTGTGTGTGTGTGTGTGTGTGTGTGTGTGTGTATGTGATGCTGGTTACAGCCCTCCGATCTTGCCACAGGAAGGGCACTTCCTTAGACAGGAAGAAAGCAGATTTTAACATGTAAGCAGTGTTTCAGCCACAGGTTTCCCAGTAATACTTTAAAGTGATCACACTGTTTGCTTAAGAGCCTACAAAAAATATAGCTGAAAGTAAAATTTAAATAAAGTTTTTTCATAACTCTAAGGAACTTCCAGAATTAGACATTATATGGAATGGAGTTGGTTTGTCTATTTTTTGCTTTGAGAATTTGTTATTCATAAAAAAAAACTTCTCCTGGCCTTGAATTTCTAAACTTTGTTAGGTTAGCCTGACCATCTGTTTGGCATGCAGAAGTGTAGTGAAAACTTAGTTGTTGAATTATCACCTCTTTGGGAAAGTCAATGCAATGCAACAGTCACAAAGTCAGATTTTTTTTTTTTTAATATTTTTGTCCACGTAGGGCCTTTTCCCTTTTCTTTGGTCTCTTTGGGATACAGGCCTGGTAGTGGTATTGCTGAGACAAAGGGTATGCAGAGTTTTATAGCTCTTTGGGTAGAGTTCCAAACCAATCTCCAGAATGGTTGGATCAGTTCACAACTCCACCAACAATGCATTATTTCCCCCCATTCCCTCTAGCATTTGTCATTTTCCTTCTCTGTCATGTTAGCTAATTTTGGTAGAATTGTCATTTATATTAGTTCAGCCTACTCATGAGCAATTAATATTTCTCCAGTTGTTTAACTCAGTCTTTATTTGTATGAGAAGTATTTTATAATTGTGTTTATATAGTTCCTGGGTTTGTCTTGTCAAGTAGACTCCTGAATATTTTATATTGTCTGCAGTTATTTTACTCTCTTTTCATGATTTTCTTTCATCATTCTCATTTCTCTTCCCAATTTTTCCTCCACTTCTCTTATTTGGTTTTCAGAATCATTCTTAAGCTCCTCTATGGCCTGTAAGCAGCTTATTCTTTTCTTGGAAGCTTCTGGTGCAGGAGTTCTGACTTTGCTGTCTTCCTCCTGTTCCATGCTTTGATCCCTTTTTTTCCCAAAAAAAAAAGAGTCCAGTGTTGGACCACTGTGCTTGGCTTGCTTCACTCACTTGCTCATCTTGCCACTCAATTACTTGACTTTTGAGCTTTTTGCCACAGCAGAACTCTTCATCCACATAGGGGGAGCTTTGTCCCAAATCGCTGGGGTTTTCTCAGCTGCTGGAGCTATTAGTTGGCTGCCCTCTCTGAAGTCTCCATACACTCTTGGCACACTGGTCACGCACCCCAGGATTTCCACTCCAGACAGTGATCCAGATCCAAGCAGGTTAAGGCAAGAGCAATTACCCCAGGGGGCGGAGCCAAGATGGCGGAGTAGAAACAGCATTTCCAATGTGCTCTGCCCCACACAAATTTCAAACAATGTGAAAGGGGACTCCAAACAACTTCTGGAGCCCCAGCACCCACAGAACAGCACAGAGAAACTAACCTCCTGCTGAGGACAGCCCAGCAGCCCTGCAGGGAGCAGCCAGCACAGCGCTCTGAGAACAGGCAGCACAGCGCACTGGGAACCGACAACACAGCTCACAGAGGTGAGCCCAGGTCCGTGGTTTTAGCCCCAGGGCGGCCAGGCCTCCAGCCGGCTGGAGGAACCCCAGAACACCAGAAATTGTGGCGATTCCAGAATTATCAGCACAGATATGCCTAGGACAAAGTGAGAGGTTAGTGCCCTATGGACTTTGGGACCAGTATTTGGGGAACGCGTAGGCTTCCTCCCCTGGGGGCGAAAAACTGCTGAAGAAACAGCTGCACAAGAAGCCATTTTGCAGCCTCAGTAGTGGCTCTAGCTCCTGGTCTGTGAATTGTAGGGAGATCCAGCAATCAGTCTGGGGATTAATCTCTCTTGCTTTAAACTTACTGGATCTGGATTGTGGTCTGGGGGGAAGTTTGGGGTGGGTATCCAACCTTGTCAGAGTGGGTGGAAGTTGTGAAGACCCCACGTTTGGGCGGAAGCTCCCCTGTCTGGTGGCAGAGTCCTACTGTGGAAACAAGCCCCAAAATCAAGTAATTAAGTGGCAACATGCCTAGGCAAATGAAACAAAATAAACAGAAAAGTTCAACATTGGACTCCTATTTTAGGGGCAAAGAGGCTCAAAGCATGGAGGAGGACTGTGAGGTCAGAACTCCTGCACCAAAAGCCCCAAATGAAAATACAAGCTGGCTACAGGCCATAGAGGACCTTAAGAAGCAGATAAGAGAAGTGGGGGAAAATTTGGGAAGAGAAATGAAAAAGATGCAAGAAAAGTATGAAATGACAGTCAACAGCCTGACTGAGGAAAATAACACCTTAAAAAATAGACTAACTCAAATGGCAAAAGAGGCTCAGAAAGGTAATGAGGAGAAGAATGCCTTAAAAAGTCGAATTTGCCAGATGGAAAAAGAATCTCAAAAGCTCACTGAGGAGATTCATTCCTTCAGAGTTAGACTGGAGCAAATGGAAGCTAATGACTTTATGAGAAATCAAGATGCTGTTAAGCAGATCCAAACAAATGAAAGAATAGAAGGCAATGTGAAATATCTCATGGGAAAAACCATTGACCTGGAAAATACATCCAGGAGAGATAATTTAAAAATTATTGGACTACCTGAAAGCCATGATCAAAGAAAGAACCTAGAAATCATCCTTCAAGAAATTCTCAAGGAAAATTGCCCTGATGTTTTAGAACCAGTGGGGGAAATAGAGGTTGAAAGAATCCACCCATCACCTTCTGAAAAAGATCCCAAAAAGAAAAGAGCAATTACCCCTCAGACTGGACGCTGTGTCCCTCTACAATCTGCAGGCCCAGAGCTCTGAAGCAGCCTTGGGGCAGTAGCTGTACAGCTGCCACACCTCAGCTGCTTCTCGCCTTGGGGGCAAAGGCCAGACCACACTCCCGAACTCCCAGGTCCCAAAGTCCACACTGCACTGACCTCTCACTTTGTCCTTAGCATCTATGGGATGATAATTCTGGAAACCACCACAGCTGCTGGTGATCTGAAGTCCCTCCAGCTGGTGGATGGTTGTGCCTGCCCTGAGGCTAAAACCTTGTGCTTATGTGGGGCTGGGCTTGGCTCCCAGAGCACTGGGCTGGCCCCTTCCTGCCAACCTGCTGGACTGTCCTCAGTGGGAGGTTAGCTTCCCTACGTCATTTTGTGGGTTCTCTAGCTCCAAAGTTTGTTTAGAGTCATTTTTTTACATGAATTGGAGGAGGTAGGAGCAGGAGCCCTGCAGAACTCCTGTTTCTACTCCCTCTTCAGTTATTTTATTTTATTTTATTTTATTTTATTTTATTTTATTTTATTTTATTTTATTTTATTAAAGCAATTGGGGTTAAGTAACTTGCTCAAGGTTACATGGCTAGTCATTATTTATGCGTGGGTGCTCATTTTCTGAGGCCGGATCTGATCTCGGGTCATCCAAACTCTGAGGCCGGCGCTCTTACTCACTGCTCCACCTAGTCGCCCCTTTAGGGCAATTGGGGTTAAGTAACTTGCCCAAGGTTACACGGCTAGGTTTTTGTTTGTGCGGATTAAGTGTTGGAGGCCGGCTCTGAACTCAGGTCCTTCTGATTCCAGGGCCGGCGCTCTATTCACTGCGCCACCTAGCCGCCCCAAATTTTTAGCATTCTTTTTTTTTTTTTGCTTTTTTTTTGGAGGGCAATTGGGGTTAAGTAACTTGCCCAAGGTCACATGGCTAGGTTTTTGTTTGTGTGTGCATTAATTGTCTGAGGCCGGAACCGAACTCAGGTCCTTCTGACTCCAGGGCCAGCGCTCTACTCACTGCGCCACCTAGCCGCCCCTCTTCAGTTATTTTAAAAGGAATTTCTTTTTCTATCTCTTCCAGCTAAATAATTTTAAGAAAAGTTTCTTTTATTCATTTGCTTTCTGGTATTTTTAATAAGAAAGGGTATTGTATTTTTCAAAAGCTTTTTCTGTATCTGTTGAAATAATCATACGATTTTTGTTGTGTTTCTTATTGATATGATGTTATTTTCCTAATATTGAACCAGCCCAACCAGGGAGAATTTTGTAGTAACCTACCCAGAATGTACAATGTTTGTCTTTCGCCTGTGGTCAAATAATTATTATCTATGCTGAAAATGCAGCCTGGTCTGCTTGTTAGAAGCAAAAATAAAGGTAAGGAACACCTCCCCACTCTTCAGATAAACAGGGAGAACAACTTGCTTCTTTAAAAAAGAAAGAAATATTGAGCATAAACAGAAAGAGCAATTCTCACTCTTGTCAGGCTCAGTGGAGGAAGTGAACAGAGGGCCATTGGAGCGAATATGGATGAGTCTCTGAAGAGGAGCAATCCTGGGTCCTCTGAGAAGGAAGCAGCAATGTGTCCTTCAGGTAGTCACGGGTTGAGTCTGCAGGGACTCATCCTTTAAGGGTCTTGTTATGAAGGCTGGTGACTCCTGGGCCTGATAGAAGAAGGCAAATATCCAGTATGTAAGGGAAAAGCCCCCAACAAAGAGAGCTTGTTTGGTGTAGTGGGTAGACATCATGCTGGGGAAATCACTTAGACTCTCTGAAACAGTTTCCTCTTCTATAAAATGGGGAGAGTGGTAATTGCTTTGCCTACATAGAGATTTGTTATAGAGCTGAGTGATTTTTAATACTTCAAGTTTTATATAAAGGAGAATTGGGTTTACTATTAATTTGATATTTTTATGCCTCGGAAAGAATATAAAGATTAGTTCAAGAAGTATTTTATTCGTGAAAAAGTTGCTCTTCTGGCACAGATCTATTATTAAATCCAGGAGATGAGTCTGAAAATGAGCAGATCTCAAGTTGAATATAATTTAATAGTTAATCTAGAGCGTTTCTATATAGAAAAGTAATTGAAAATTAGAATAGAATTAGGACAAACTCTGCATAATCACCTTCCTAAGTTATTTACTCTGGGTTCTCAACTTCTTCCTGTCCTTGGATTTTTTATTAACTAATCTAATCCCCCAAATGACTTACGAAAGCAGTAATTTCCTGTGATGTTCATCCCACTTCTTCCCTTCTGATTCCTCAGTATGAAGGGGCATATATATTAAAATTGCATAGTGAAAGGAGCCTTTGCAGTCTCCTCTTGAATCACCAGCCCACAGAGTCACTTGTTTGAACTTTTTTCCCATTTAGCTTTTACAGTAGTAGATTAGAAGGCAGGTATGAAGGCCATTACTACACTAGCAGCAGAGTGTTTGATGGCCAACTTTGAGAGGGGCAGAGGGACACCATGTCCTGCCAGGAAAAGCTGAAGGAACCTGCGTGGTTAGCTTCAGTCATTGAGTTTGCAGGAGAGAGGAAAGTGGTTTCAGATGTGGTAGAAGGCTGTTATCTGGAAGTACAAGACTGAGTAGAAGTGGAGAGAAGATTCTTTTGTTTGACGTAGAGAACTTTTTCATAATTGAAGCAGTCCAAGCGAACGGACTGCCTGATAAAGTATAGTACGTTCTGAGTAACATGAATATGATGTTTATCAATAATAATTATATTTGTGCACCATTTAAAAGTTACTTGAAGTCTTTAACTTTAAAGTTACTTACCTCACAACAACTTTACGACTTAAGTATGAGAAATAGCCCCATTGTGTAAATGGGGAAACTGACATACAAGGTGATGAAGCAGTGTTCATGGATAGTACTAATCATTCTGCTGGTTAAGTATCAGGGCCAGAATTTGGATCCAGATCTGCTGGTTCAAGTAGAGAGCTGTTTGGGATGGTGACTTTAGATGACCCTCAAAGCTTACTTTCTTCCTTAAGATTATATGAAATAGAGGGGCGGCTAGGTGGCGCAGTGAGTAAGAGCTCCGGCCTCGGAGTTGGGATGACCCGAGATCGAATCTGGCCTCAGAAAACGAGCACCCACACACAAATAGTGACTAGCCGTGTAATCTTGAGCAAGTTACTTAACCCCAATTGCTTAAAAAAAAAAAAAGATTATATGAAATAAGCACATTATACTTTGACCATGTACTCTTACTCACGTATCTTCACTGTTTTGCTAATGTACAAATATTAGAGACATTCCTTCATAGCTTATAATTTCCAAATAAACTGATAGAGACCCTCCCTCCAATTTGACGCAAGTTTTATCTCTAATTTATTTTTTGGAGAAATGGGCTCCTTGTTTTCCGTAATCCTTCCACAATTCTACCACTAATCCTGAGCCTTGAATGTAGTCTTTCTTTTTTTTTTTTCTGCTTTTTGGAGGGGGAAGAAGGGGAGTTGGGGTCAAGTGACTTGCCCAAGGTCACATGGCTAATAAGTATGTCAAGTATCTGAGGTCAGATTTGAACTCAGGTCCTCTTGACTCCAGGGCCAGTGCTGTATTCACTGTGCCATCTAACCACCCCTTGAATGTAGTCTTTCAAGAATTCTTTTGTCAGTTCCAATATTCTTGATTATTTGCAATTCTGTAATGTGTTCATCTCAGCTTTTGTTCATAATTGTCCTTCTTGTAGAATTTTATAAGGTCCTGAATATTTAGTTTTCCATAGTAAACTAATTAATGCATCTTAAAATAAGCTGTTCTGCTTCAGAGGTGGAGACAACAAACTTCCACCCAGCTACCACATATTTACTCAAGCACAACTCTGAAATCCATATCAGACTGGAGAATGGTTTTAAAGTCCAGGGAGAGATGCTCTGCCCTCCAGATGCTGGGCTTCATCCTTTCAGTAGTGGGCTGGCTGTTGGGCCTGGTGTGTTGTGCCATGCCCATGTGGAAGGTCACAGCCTTCATTGGCCACAATGCTGTAGTGGCCCAGGTGGTGTGGGAAGCCCTCTGGATGGCTGGTGTGGTCCGGAGTACTGGCCAGATGCAGCACAGCGTTCCATGCTGGCTCTGCCTCCTGACATCCCAACATCTAGAGCCCTTGTGGTCTTCATTTTGTTTCTGACCCTGGGGGGGGGGGGCTGCTCATCTGCCTTGCTGGGGCCAAGTGTACCAGGTGTATAGAAGACGAAGAACCAAAAACTCAACGGAGTCGTTTTCCTCATCTTGACAGTCCTGGTCCTGATCCTTGTGCCCTGGACCACCCATGTGATCATCAGGAATTTCTGAAACCCCTGGTGGCTGATGCTCAGAAAAGGGAGGGGGGGGTCTCTGCTGTGCTGCACTCACCCCCTTTTGCTTCTGCCACTCCCCCAGGGGGCTCCCAAGGTCCTTCTGAATATCAACCAAGAATTAGTGGGAATCTGGAAAGGGGGGCATAGGGAAATGAAATTTACTGTGACCCCTATCGGTCCTGAGAGTTTTAGTTTTTTTTTAACCCCTTGGGTGACCAAGCCAAGAATATGACACCATATCCCATCCTGATCTTTGCTGCTGATGCCAAGTCCAGACAACCTTGGATAAGAGCTGCAGAGATGCTACCCAAGAGCACCAGTGTCTTTTCCTGGATACCCAATGACCTATGATATTTCTCTGAAAATGCTAGAACCCTCTTTGGTTGTAGGACTGAATTCTAACCCTGTCAAGTGAAAAGCTCTTCAGTGTGCTTTGTCCTTGCCATCCCAGCTCCCAGGAAAACAGGACCACCAAGATTCCACTAGCCTTTCTTGGTTTCCAAGGAAACTGATAGCAGTTACTGTGATTCTCCAGGACTCCCAGAAGGCAGGAAGTGATCTCCCTGCTGGCTCTTGTATCCTACTTTTAACATACTCTTCCTAATGCTAAATCCAACAAACACCTCCCTCACCCTCCCACCAAGCTGCTGCCTTCCTTCCCTGTCTCTTTTTGTGGAGTTTCCATGGTTGGAGGGTTTTAGAGAATAAAATGTGTCTTGTTGCTTAAAAAAAAAAAAATCCAATGAGAAGCTACAGTAAATGACTTCTTCCACCCCAGGAGACTTGCACCCAAAGCCCTCCCACCTATCCCTACTGTGTCAACACAGGGTAGCCTCCCACTGTGACAGTGCTCTGTGTCTTGAGGCAGCAAGAAAAGAGTGATCCCCTAGAAAGACCTCAGAATAGTCAGAAAGTCCCAGGGGAGTGCCAGTGTGCTTCGTCTGGGATAGCTCAGGCACAGGGGCTCTGAGGTCCATAACATGCTGTCCTGAGGTGCCAAAGAGAACCCTAAAGGCCTCAGACTCTGAACCCCATAGATCCTGGGAAAGCAAGAACTCAGGGCAAGATAACAAACCACCACATCCAGGACAACAGCAGAAAGTGAAGCAAAATGCCTTGTGTATAGGGAGGGCAGAGTCAAGATGGCAGAGTAGAAAAAGGACTTCCATGGGGCTCCAGCTTTCACCTCCCCCAATTCATGTAAAAGGTAACTCTGAACAAACTTTGGAGCTACAGAACCCACAGAATGACATAGAGAAGCTAACCTTCCACTGAGGACAGACCAGCAGGCCGGCAGCATGTGTCCAGTGCCAGCACAGCACTCAGGGAGCTGAGCCAGGCCCAGTCCCATGCAAGCCCAAGGTTTTAGCCCCAGGGTAGTCCTGACCAACCACCAACTGCAGGGACTTCAGATCACTAGCAGTTGTGACGGTTTCCAGAATTATCAATACATAGATACTAAGGACAAAGTGAGAGGTCAGTGCAATGTGGACTTTGGGATCCAGTACTTGGGAGTACAGTCGGCCTTTGCCCCCGGGGCAAGAATCTGCTCAGGCACCTCAGCCATGTAGCTGCCCGCAATTGGCAGTTTCAGCTCCTGGCCTGCAGAGTGTAGGAGGACTAAGAGACCAGTCTGAGGGGTAATTGCTCTTGCTTTAACCTGCTTGGATCTGGATTGCGGTCTGGGATGGAGGTCCTGGGGTGTGCAACCAACTTGCCAGAGCGTGTGGAAGCTTCAGAGAGGGCACTCAATTAATACCTTAGGCAGCTGAGAAAACCCCAGTGTTTGGGACTGAAGCTCCCATATCTGGTAGCAGAGTCCTACTGTGACAAAAAGCCCAAAAGTCAAGTAATTGAGTGGTGACATGAGCAGGCAAAGGAAGCAAAATAAACAGAGCAACCCAACTTTACATTCCTATTTTGGCAACAGAAAGGATCAAAGCATGGAATAAGAGGAAGACAGTGAAGTCATAACTCCTGCACCAAAAGCTTCCAAGAAAAATATGAGCTGGTTACAGGCCACAGAGGACCTTGAGAAGCAAATAAGAGAAGTGGAGGAAAATTGGGAAGAGAAAGGAGAACAATGGAAGAAAATTACGAAATGAGAGTCAACAGCCTGATTGAGAAAAATAACACCTTAAAAATAGACTAAATCAAATGACAAAAGAGGCTCAAAAAGGCAATGAGGAGAAGAATGCCTTAAAAAGCTGAATTTGCCAGATGGAAAAAGAATCTCAAGAGGGTGGGAACGTGGGAGTGGGGGCAGCTGGCGAATGGAGCGATTCAGCCCTGGACCATGGCTTCCAAGTGCCCCAAGTGCGACAAAACCATGTACTTCACTGAAAAGGTGAGCTCCTTGGGCAAAGACTGGCATAAACTTTGTCTCAAGTGTGAGCGTTGCAGCAAGACACTGACACCTGGAGGGCATGCAGAGCACGATGGGAAGCCGTTTTGCCACAAGCCCTGCTACGCCACGTTGTTTGGGCCTAAAGGTGTAAACATTGGGGGCGCAGGCTCTTACATCTATGAGAAACCACAGGTAGAGGAGGTGCCTGTCACTGGCCCTATTGATCACCCAGTTTGAGCAGAGGATTGGAAAGCCAGCGGCACCTCCAGAGGTCCCAGCAGAGCATCCAGTGTCATGACCTTCACCGGGGAGTCTAACATGTGCCCTTGATGTAACAAGAGGGTCTATTTTGCGGAGAAGGTGATGTCCCTGGGAAAGGACTGGCACTGGCCTTGCCTCCACTGTGAGCGCTGTGGAAAGACGCTGACACCTGGCAGACATGCAGAGCATGATGGACAAACATATTGCCATAAACCTTGCTGTGGGGTTCTTTTTGGACAAAAAGGAGTGAACACTGGGGCAGTGGGGAGCTACATCTATGACAAAGACCCTGAAGTTAAGGACCAGCCTTAGGAGGTCCTGACCCTTTGCTGTGACGCCCAGCCTGCTATTCCCATTTCTTCTGAGGGAGTAAGCACTCCCCACTGTTGCCTGCACAAGAAGCTTATTTCTGAGGGGGTGTGAATACCATGACCCAACTTTGTATATGAGTGTGAGGGTGCATTTTTGAGGGTTCCCCAGAATTACTGAGATCTACCTGGATGACCCCCGATTCTCACCATGTCTCCTATTACTTCTCTCTTTTACCTACTCACCTCCCTAGCCACCTTTCTGAGCTGCTACCCCCTTTCTGTCTCTGTTACTCCTTTTCTCTCATTCCCTGTTTTCCTTTCTCTTTGTTGCTAAGAGGCTGTAGGTCCTATTATCTATCTGTGAAAGGATATGGGTCCTACTTTGTCTAAAGACAAAATCTTTGTCCCTCACAGTGTTACTCAGCAGCCTTGGGCAAAGTGTTCTCTCTCTCAGCTATCATTTCCCCTTAATGCACCACAGGCCCTAAGGCCTAGCCACCTATACCTTCACATTTAACCAGACACTAAGATTGCTTTGACTTTTGCTATCAATAAATGTTTTGAGAATCTGAAAAAAAAAAAAGAATCTCAAAAGCTCACTGAGAAGAATCATTCCTTCAGAATTAGACTGGAGCAAATGGAAGATAGTGACTTTATGAGAAATCAAGATGCTCTTAAACAGATCCAAACAAATGAAAGAATAGAAGGCAATATGAAATATCTCATTGGAAAAAAATCACTGACCTGGAAAATTGATCCAGGGGAGATCATTTAAAAATTATTGTACTACCTGAAAGCCATGATCAAAGAAAGAACCTAAAAATCATCTTCCAAGAAATTCTCAAGGAAAACTGCCCTGATGTTTTAGAACCAGAGGGCAAAATAGAGGTTGAAAGAATCCACCCATCACCTCCTGTAAAAGATCCCCAAAAGAAAACTCCTAGGAATATTATAGCCAGGTTCCAAAATTCCCATTCTCAGTGAGAGAATATTACAAATAGCCAGGGAGAAACTATTTTAATATTTTAGAAACACAATCAGGATAACACAGGATCTGGCAGCTTCTACACTGAGGGATCAAAGTGCTTGGATTATGATATTCCAGAGGTCAAAGGAGCCGGGATTAAAACCAAGAATCACCTACCCAGAAAAACTAAGTATCATGTTTCAGGGCAAAATATGGTCATTCGGTGGAATAGAGGACTTTCAAGTATTCTTGATGGAAAAAAAAAAACAGAGTTGAATAGAAAATTTGACATTCAGATACAAGTAGCAAGGGAAGCATGAGAAGGTAAACAAGGAAAAGAAATCATAAGGTACTTATCAGAGTTGAACTATTTACATTTCTATGTGGAAAAACGATCATTGTAACTGATGAAACTTTTCTCAGTATGAAAATAGTTGAAGGGAATAGAAGTGTGTGTGTGTGTGTGTGTGTGTGTGTGTGTGTGTAGGAGGGTATATGGGAGTATGAATACATATGTGAATGTATTTATATATGTATACAGGTATACATAGAGAGAGGTCATGGGACCAATTTAATAGGAAGGGATGATACTTAAAAGGTGAAATTAAGAAGTGAGAGAGGAGTATAATGAGAGGAGATGGGAAGAGACAGAATGGGGTAAACGATCTCATATAGAAGAGGCAAGGGAAAATGGTTACAATGGAGGGGAAGAACAGGAAGGCGAAAGGGAATAGGTTAACCTTCTCATTGAATTTGGCTCAGGGAGGGAATGACGTATACACTAAATAGGGTAGAACAGGAAGGCGAAAGGGAATGGGTTAACCTTCTCATTGAATTTGGCTCAGGGAGGGAATGACGTATACACTAAATAGGGTATCTCACCGTACAGGAGAGTAGGAGGGAAGGGGATGAGAGGGAGGATGATGGAAGGGAGGGCAGGCTTGGTGGGGGAGGGAAGTTGTAAGCACCCATTCTTAAAAAGGGACAGGATCAAAGTAGAGAATAGAAGAGGTGGGATAGGAGGGAGGGAAATACAGTCAGTCTTTTACAATATATCTACCATGGTAATGTTTTGCATAGCTACACATGTACAACCTATACTGAATTGCTTATCTTCCCGGTAAGAATGGGTGACAAGGGAGGAAGGGAATGAATCTGAAATTCAAAGTTTTAAAATCAAACGTTTAAAAATATATATACACACACATATGTGTGTGTATTAGTTAATTTATAGTTAATTGTAATTAACTATTATATATAATTATATAATTAGTTAATATTATATATATATATATATATATATATATATACTATTATTAATACTGTTTTACATATAATTGGGAAAAGATATACAGGCACTCAGGCATGGAGATCTACCATGCCCTACTGGAAAAGTCAAAGGGGGTATGGGAGAAGATAGGGGAGAGAGCTGATTAGAGGAGGGGATATCCTGTGGGACCGCTATTTTGGGGGGCAGGGTAAGGGAAAAACAGGGAGAAAATTTGTAACTCAAAATCTGGTGGAAACGAATGATGTAAACCAGAAGTTAATAAAGCATTTGAAGAAGAAAAAAAGTAGTGTATAGGGGCAGCTAGGTGGCACAGTGAATAGAGCACCAGCTCTGGAGTCAGGAGAACCTGCAAATCTGGCCTTAGACACTTGGCACACTTAATAGCCATGTAACTTTGGGCAAGTCACTTAACCCCAGTTGCCCTCCAAAAAGTAAAAAAAAAAGTGGTATATAAATCAAAGTTCAAAGGAAAATAATGGATTTTCCACAAGAACTACCTGAATAACTAGAAGAAATAAAATGAGGTTTTTTTTTAAAAATGAAATAAAAGCCCTTGAGAAAAAGATTAGGAAGAGAATAATTAACTTGGAAGAATCTCTGAAAAATAGGATAGACCAAGCAGAAATCAGTGATTCCATGAGACAGAAGCATCAAAATAAAATCAAAATATTGAAAAAATAGAAGAAAATGGATGATAGCTGATAAAAAAAAAAATAGCTGACCTGGAAAACAGGTCAAAGATAACTTATGTACCCCTAAAAACCTTGATAATTTTTTAGCATATTTCAAAAAGTCAAAAGTGAAAATACCTAGATATATAAGAAACAGGTTGAAAATTCATCCATCACCTCCTAAAAGAAGTCCCAGGGATGCTACAGCAAAAAGTCAGAGTTTTCATGTCCAGAAAAACCAGCCTTGCTTCAAGCATCCAGAAAAAAAGAGCTGGTGTGCCAAGAGATAGTAGCCAGGCTCACCTTTACCTGGCAGCTCCTGCTGAACATGGGAGGAAATCTTGCAATGCCACATTGCCAGAGGCAGAAGAGAGCTCACAATCAGGAGAAGCTCACCCTGCTGAGCAGAGTGTAAGCTGAGGTATACATGGGGGTTCTAAGGAAAGCAGACTTCAGAGCACTTCTGATGAAAACACCAGGGTTGAGTAGGATGTAAACATGAGTCAGACTTAGAAAGGTCCATTCTTTGCTAGCCATAGGACCTTGGGCAAGTCACTTAGTCCCAGTTGCCCTTTCCCCCTCCAAAAAACAAAAAAAAAAAGAAAGGTCCATTCATTTATTTCAGCAGTCGGAAGGAGCTGGGTGACAGACAATGTAGTGCTGCCATTGTGACCTGAGCATAAGAACCAGGCTCCCTTAGAACCTTCCTAGCTTCAAAGGACATCGAAGGTATTAAAGGAAAGGTGAAGATACTGCACAGAGGTTTGCATCCCAGCTCCTCAAAGGCAGGGACTGGCTCCCATTTGTTCTTGTATCCCCAGGGCCAGGCTCTGTGCCTGTCATGAAGAAGTCACTACAGTTTGGAATTGGACCAAATCCTCAAAAAGGGAATCAGTTAAGAACTAAAACTGACACAGAGTGAGGATGACGGTTTATTTACGTGTGTGTGCACCCATACCTGTGTGTGCACACATGCCTGCACTGAAGAACAGGACATCGGACTGAGGCAGTTTGTAAAGCACTTTTAGGTCATTTGTAAATCAGAAAGTACTATTCAACTCCTAATGTGTTTTGATGAATGCTGTTTGTGGACATAAGTAATTGGCAATAAGTATATAGATGATTAGAAGAAAGTTTACTCTTTTTTTTGCCAATAGAGACATTAGAATGCATGAAATAATTACATCCTTTTAAAATTGAGTATTTGATTACACTGTCATTAATTCTTTGTAACACTAAGGCTATATTATTTTGAGTGGTTTACTTTTCTATAAAATGGAACTGACACTCAGCTAAAATAGAGTAAGTGCCAAAATAGGGTCATTTGTTTGTGCTGTCATTCCTTGAAGGTTTCTTACTAGAAAGACAACAGTAAAATTTCATTCATGTCCACGTGAGCAGTGCTTCTAATGTAGACTAATTTGGATTACATAAAGAAGTCAGTCAATGGACAAGCATTTCTTAAGCACTGACTGTGTGCCACCTACTGTGCTAAGCTCCAGGGAGGCAAAGGTTAAAAAGATGTCTGCCCTCAAAGAGCTCACATTCTTATGGGGAGGGCACATATGAATAAGTACGAACAGAGCAGAAGGAAGATAACCTTAGAGGGCTCAAGAGACTGGGAAGACTAGGAATGAACACGAATCAGTCCATCCATCGAAAAGCATTTATTGAGCTCTGCTCACAGCCTGATGGGAGAGGCAGCTGTGTGCAACAAGATACAGACAGGAGAAATGAGTGATAATCAGTGGAGTGGAGGCGCCAGAATTAAGGGGGATTGGGAAAGGTTTCCAGAATATTCTAACAGAAATTGCTCTTGCTGTTTTCCTGGCTATAGATATGGACAGATATCTGTGTGTGTGAGTGTGAGTGTATGTGTATACACAGACATACATGCATCCTAGGCTTCTTACAAACTGGTGTTTAGAAGACTCTCAGTTACCTTGCTTTAATGAATAGCTAAAAATCTTCCTATTGGTTGTTTGAAGAGGGTGCTTATGGGTACCAAGCATTTAAAATATTTCCTGAGTAATCTTCTTTGCCACGTAATATCCAGTGAATTCTCAGTCCTTCCTATAAAATCAGAGCATTTCTGAGTGGGGCAGGACCTCTGAGCCTCTTCACTGGGCAGTTGGAGAAAAGGTCCAAACGGCTGACATGTCTACAGCCCAAGGCCATCCATCGGTTCTGAGGTAGAAGTAGAACCCAGGCCTCTTTCTTATTGATCAGGACTCTTTCTTCAGCAGCACACTACACAGTGCAAGGGAGAACTTAGAACCAGTCAGCAAGCATTTATTAAACCACAGGTTGTGCAGGCACAGGGGTACAAATACAAAGAGCAGAACAGTCCTTATTTGCAAGGGGCCTGTGTTTTAGTGGGAGAGGGGGAGGTATGTATGTATCTGAGATAAATGTAAATCTAGACAAAGCAGCCAAATACAAGGTAGTTTGGGAGAGACGGGACTGGCAGTCTTTCAGATCAGAAAAGGCTTCACAAAGAAGGGAGGACTTCTGAATGAGGAGGAGCTTCATTCCAGACCCAGGGCACAGCCAGTGCAAAGGCACAGAGGTGAGAAATGGGCTGTCACTTGTGAAGAACAGAGGTCAGGTGGGTGAATCCCAGAGAGTGAGAGAGGGAGTAATGTTCTGCAAGGCTGGAAAGGTGAGTTGGAGCCAGTGTGCCAATAGCTTTACAAGCTGAACAGGGGGGTAGTAATTTAATCCTGGAGGCATAGGGATGCAATGGCATTGGTTGAGTAGAGGAAGTCGCATGGCCAGAACTGTGCTGATGGAAAAGCACTTTGGCATCAGTGTGTAGGAGAGACAGTCGAAATCACAGCTTCTCTGGGCTCAAGGGCCTCTTTCCATCCCCTCTAAGGTTACCTTCCATTTACTCTGTAATTTATCAGCCAGAGATTTAGAGCAAGATGGGATTGTGGAAGACAAGAGACCATCACACAGTGGGTAAATTTTTGAAGCAGGATTTGAACTCAAGTCTTTCTGACTCTAAGCCAGGGCTTCTTAACCCTTTGATATGTCATGGCCTTCCTTGGCAGTTGGATGAAGCCTATGACCTCCTTTCAGAGTCAAGTTTTTTTTTCCCCCCTCAATTTATTAAATTATTTCTTTTTAGTTTTCAACATTCACTTCCATAACTTTAAATTTTTCTCCCTGTGCTTCCCCACTCCCTTACCAAGATGGCATGCAGTCTGATCTGGGCTCTACATATACATTCCTATTAAACACATTTTCACATTAGTCATGTTGCATAGAAGAATTATACAAATGGGGAAAACCATGAGAAAGGAAATAAAACAGGACAAAAAAGAAAATAACCTGCTTCATTCTGCAGTCTGACTCCATGGTCCTTTCTCTGGATGTGGCTGGCATTTTAATACAATAAAATACATAGGATTAAAAAGGAAACCAATTATACTGAAATATAGTTATCAACATATTAAAAAACAAGATTCTTAACTTAATGCTCTAAACTCAGCTATGGCTTCAAACTTTGCTAGGTGCTGCACTAAAGACCCTGCTCCAGAGTCAGAGCCTCACAGCCTCAGGCCCACAAGCTCTCCTTGTCCTGGTTGCCCATCCCAGGAGCAGGCTTCTTCCTGAATCAGCACTGGTTCTGGCACAGGAACTGCCAAGCTGCCAGTTTGTGGTCCCTTTGGCATCAAGCCCTCAGTGCTGGATCCATGCCTCTACCACAGGCACAGGTCAGGCCATGCCCTAGAAGGGTGTCTTTCTCACTGGACTGTGTTGACCTGATCAGGACGTGATCTGAGGCTTTTTTAGGTCGTTGTGGAGTCGTTGTGAGAAGAGGAATGGGAGCCAGATGCGTTACTTCCTCCTACTCCTGTCATCTTCATTAGTCTCCATAGCAGCTTATTAATTTAAAAAATAACAGTAATCTAGGCAAGAAGTGATAAGGGCCTCAGTTAAGGTGTCAGTGGTGTGAGTGCTCTCTGGAAAGCCTGGCCCATAGTTAAATTTATTTTCATTGTTAACCCTTTCTTTTGTCTCTTCCTCCATTATCTAACCCTTCATTGAGACCTGGCTCCTCCTGATGACACTGTGGCCCTGGAAGTGCCAGTTATAGGTTTAGGCATATCTCCAGATCATAGAAGAGAAATCAGAATATTTCTTGCTTTTCCAGACTTTACCCACCCCATCGTTCAGTCATCTCTTCTCCTTTGAGGGTCATTTAATCCATATTTATCTTGCAGTCAAGATTCTGGTAAGTGTAATCTACCCGCCCCCAAACCGCTCTCCTTCCTTCAGTGAGCTCAGTGTGTGATTCTCTGTCTTCCTACCCCAACCCTGGCTCCTACTGGGGAACTTCAAAAAAGAATATGATATTCTTCAAAAACCCTGCTCTTCCAGTTCCTCAGTATACTCACTTCCCATGACCCTAATCCTCTCCTCTGCCTCAACTGCACAGAGACGGCTGTAGCCTTGATGTTGCCGTCATTCATAAATGCACCGTTTCCACGTTCATGAACTCCAAAATTCCCTTGTTATAAACATTTATCATTCCAGTCTCCCTTCTGCCTTACTGCTTCTAGCCCTCTTCTACCTCCTCACTGCGACTTCCAGATGACTTGTACCTCTCAGTTCTTCCCCAAGCCAGTCTCTGCTGCTCTGGCACCACTGTCTCTACTCTTCTCCACACTCAAGTTCCTAGCTAGAGCCAATCTTGTCCTGCCAAGCCTCACTCTGGAGCACTCCATTTGCTACCTTCTTTCCTCTTCACATGTAGCTGATTGAAGCTAGAAAAAAAAAAATCACAGGGGGCGGAGCCAAGATGGCAGAGTAGAAACAGCATTTCCAATGTGCTCTGCCCCACACAAATTTCAAACAATGTGAAACGGGACTCCGAACAACTTCTGGAGCCACAGCACCCACAGAACGGCACAGAGAAGCTAACCTCCTGCTGAGGACAGCCCAGCAGCCCCGCAGGGAGCAGCCAGCGCAGTGCTCTGAGAGCAGGCAGCACACTGTGCAGAGCTGAGCCCAGGTCCGAGGTTTTACCCCAGGGCGGCCAGGCCTTCAGCCGGCTGGAGGGACCCCAGAACACCAGAAATTGTGGCGATTCCAGAATTATCAGCACAGATATGCCTAGGACAAAGTGAGAGGTTAGTGCCCTATGGACTTTGGGACCAGTATTTGGGTAACGGCTTCCTCCCCTGGGGGCAAAAAGCTGCTGAAGAAACAGCTGCACAGAAGCCATTTTGCAGTGTCAGTAGTGGCTCTAGCTCCTGGTCTGCGAACTGTAGGGAGATCCAGCAATCAGTCTGGGGGTTAATCGCTCTTGCTTTAAACTGCCTGGATCTGGATTGCGGTCTGGGGGGAAGTTTGGGGTGGATATCCAATTTGCCAGAGTGAGTGGAGGCTTTACAGAGGCCACCCAACTGGCAGAAGTTGTGAAGACCCCACATTTGGGCGGAAGCTCCCCTGTCTGGTGGCAGAGTCCTACTGTGGAAACAAGCCCCAAAATCAAGTAATTAAGTGGCAACATGCCTAGGCAAATGAAACAAAATAAACAGAAAAGTTCAACATTGGACTCCTATTTTAGGGGCAAAGAGGCTCAAAGCATGGAGGAGGACTGTGAGGACAGAACTCCTGCACCAAAAGCCCCAAATGAAAATACAAGTTGGCTACAGGCCATAGAGGACCTTAAGAAGCAGATAAGAGAAGTGGGGGAAAAATTGGGAAGAGAAATGATAAAAGATGCAAGAAAAGTATGAAATGACAGTCAACAGCCTGACTGAGGAAAATAACACCTTAAAAAATAGACTAACTCAAATGGCAAAAGAGGCTCAGAAAGGTAATGAGGAGAAGAATGCCTTAAAAAGTCGAATTTGCCAGATGGAAAAAGAATCTCAAAAGTTCACTGAGGAGATTCATTCCTTCAGAGTTAGACTGGAGCAAATGGAAGCTAATGACTTTATGAGAAATCAAGATGCTGTTAAGCAGATCCAAACAAATGAAAGATTAGAAGGCAATGTGAAATATCTCATGGGAAAACCCACTGACCTGGAAAATGGATCCAGGAGAGACAATTTAAAAATTATTGGACTACCTGAAAGCCATGATCAAAGAAAGAACCTAGAAATCACCCTTCAAGAAATTCTCAAGGAAAATTGCCCTGATGTTTTAGATCCAGAGGGCAAAATAGAGGTTGAAAGAATCCACAGATCACCTCCTGAAAAAGATCCCAAAAAGAAAACTCCCAGGAATATTATAGCCAGGTTCCAGAATCCCCAGATCAAGGAGAAAATACTACAAGCAGCCAGGAAGAAACAATTTCAATATTGTGGAAACACAATCAGAATAGCCCAGGACCTGGCAGCTTCTACACTGAGGGATCGAAGGGCACTGAATATGATATTCCAGAGGGCAAAAGAGCTGGGAATGAAACCAAGAATAACCTACCCAGCAAAAGTGAGTATTTTGTTTCAGGGGAAAATATGGTCATTCAGTGGAATAGAGGACTTTCAAGCATTCTTGAGGAAAAAACCAGAGTTGAATAGAAAATTTGACATTCAGACACAAGAAGCAAGAGATGCTTGAGAAGGTAATCAAGGAAAAGAAATCAAAAGGAACTTATCAAAGTTGGACTATTTACATTCCTACATGGAAAAACAATAACTGTGTTTGGTGAAACCTTTCTCATTATGAAAATAATTGAAGCAGGGTACATGGCATATGTTCACAGGTATACATGGATAGAGGGCACAGGTTGAATTTGATGGGAAGGGATGATTTTTTTTTTGGAGGGCAGTTGGGGTTGGGTGACTTGCCCGGGGTCACGAGGCTGGGTTTTTGTTTGTGTGTTGGCTGTCTGGGGCCGGATCTGAGCTCGGGTCCTTCTGGCTCTGGGGCTGGTGCTCTGCTTGCTGCTCCACCTAGCCGCCCCAAGGAAGGGATGAAGTCAAGAGGTGAGAGAGGAAAGTGGCAAGAGGAGATGGAGAGAGACAGGGTAGGGCAAACTATCTCATGTAGAAGAGGCAAGGGGAAGTAGTTGCAGGGGAGGGGAAGAACAGGAAGGCAAAAAGGCAAAAGCATATTCTCATTGAAGTTGGCTCAAGGAGAGAATCACATACATACTAAATGGAATATCTTACCCTCACTCACTCTCCTGAGTAGGGGAAAGGGGGATGAGAGGGGGATGATGGAGGGGAGGGCATTCTGGGGAGAGGGGAGGTTAGAAGTACCCACTATCAAAGAGGGACAGGATCAAAGTAGGGAATGGACCAGGTGGGAGGTGAGACGGGTGGGAGGGAAATATAAGCAGTCTTTTACAATACATTTACTATGGTAATGTTTTGCATAGCTATACATGTACAATACATACTGAATTGCTTATCTTCTCAGAGGGAGTGGGTGACAAGGGAGGAAGGGAATGGGTCTGAAAATCGAAGTTTTAAAATTAAATGTTTCATAAGATGTCCAGGCATTGGGGCTCAGAGATTCACCTTGCCCTAATGGCAAAATCGAAGGGGATATGGAAGAGAGCAGATTGGATAAGGGGATATCTAGTGGGACTGCTATTCTGGTGTGGTGGGTAGGGAAAAATCAGGGAAAAATGTAACTCATAATCTGGTGGAAATGAATGATGTAAACCAGAAGTTAATAAAGCATTTGTTTAATTAAAAAAAAAATCACAGAGCTATACTGAATGGGTCTGCTAGATTTATGGTTCATAATCTCCACTGGGTCCTCACTGTAGTAAGGCAGACCTTTTACCCCTGTCTAGTCATCTCTCACCACACCTTTCTGGCCCCCCAAAACCCGACATGGTCCCCTTTCCCCCACTCTCTCAGCGTCAAACCTTGCTTCACATTTCACTGAGAAAAAGTGAGGCCTTTTTCAGAGAGCTCCTTCTTCCCCTCTTTCCTGTCACCGAGATGCCTCGCCAAGGCCAGCCCTTGTAGATGTTCAGGTGGTCCCACTCCAGTCTGTGGCCCCAAGTCTCTCCCTGTCTACATCTGCTGCCCTGCTGCCTACAAACACACCCATCCTCACTCCAGCCACCCAGCTCCCTTTCACTAGCGTTAAGCCTCCTTTCCTCCTACATTCTTCTTCGTTCACCTGAAACTGCTCTCCCCAAGGTTGCTGTTGATGTTGTAGTTGCCAAATGTAGTGGCTTTTCCCAAGCCTGCCCTTTCTGATCCCTCTTTGGCACTCTCGCTGTCCCTCTTGTCCTTGACACTCTTTTGTCTGGGTTTTTGTGACAGTCCTTTCTCCTGGTTATTCTGCCTGACCAGCTGATCCTTCTAGGACTCTGCTGGATCTTCATCCAGGTCATGCCTGCTAGTTGTAGGTATCCTTCAGGGCTCTGAACTGGACCCCCTCTTCTCCCGCCCTGCTCTTTTACTGGGTGATCTCAGCAGTTCCCATGAATTCCGTTACAGTCTCTATGCTAATGATTCTACATCCTGCCCTGGCTTCTTTCCCTCTTAGATCTCCGCTTGACTTGAGTATCTCAGATCTGATTTCTGTATACATCTTAAATTCATCATGTCAAAAAAAAATTTGTTATCTTCCCCTCCATTATCTCCCCGCTTCCACACTTCCCTATTATTGTTGAAGGCTCTACTGCCCCCCCCCCAGTCACTGCTTGCCACCTAGGTGTCATATCTTCAGCTCCTCCCTCCACCCCTCCATTGCTAGTCTATTAAAAAGTCCTGTCAGTGGTATCTTTATAACATCCCTCTTTCATGCCCCCTTTCCTCCTGATGTTGCTGCCACCCTGGTGTAGGAGTTCATCGCCTCACCCTGGACTATGGCAGTAGCCTACTAGCTCGTCTCCCTGTCTCAACTCTCTCCCTACCCTAGGCATCTTATCCTCCACTCTGCTGCCAAAGTACAGGTCTGACCATGTCACCCCCTCCCCCATATACATGTGCACTCAGTAAACGGCAGTCGCTGGCTTGTAGGCATGTCAGCGAGCATTTATAAAGCATCTAGCATGTGCTATTGGGGTGGACAAACAGCCATGTACATACAAGATACACAGACGGTAAATTGGAGTTCATCTCACAGGAAGGTACCGGATGGGGCAGAAGAGGTGGGGCCTGGGAAAGATCCATTGTACAAAGTAGAATTTAAACTGAGTCAGGTATAGCTACTCCTTCCTTCATCCCTTCCTCCCTCCCTCCCTCCCTCTCTCCCTCCTTCTCTTCCTTCCTTCTTTCCTATTTCTTTCTTTATTGATTCCCTTGATATTCTTGGCCTTTTGTTCCACTGATGGATTTTGTTACTATGTTTTTTAGCTCTATGGAGTGATCCTTTGGTAGTGTGATTTGTATGGCACTGAATAAGAAAATTAATTTAGGTGGTATTGTCATTTGTATTATATTGTCTCAGTCTCTCCATGAGCAATTACTATATCTCCATTATGGTCAATAAAAAAACTCTTTTATTGTTCTGCATTTATTTGTGGGATTTTTTTTTCCCCAAAGTGTGGTGAATTTTTGTGAAATTGCTATGAACAGCTATGAAGTAGGTATACTTTTTTCTGTTTTTCATTCTCCAGAGGACTAGCGTATCTAACTTTTCTAAAACTCTGTTCATCTCCCTAACTTCTTGTTTATTTTGTGGTTAGAGTTATCTAAGTCTGTAAGGGATAAAATAAAGTTCCCCACAGTATAATTTTCACTATTTATTTCTTCCTGTAACTCATTTAGCTTTTCCTTTTAAGAATTTGGATACTTGGGGTGGCTTGGTGGTACAGTGAATAGAGCACAAGCCCTGGAGTCAGGAGGACCTGAGTTCAAATCTGGCCTCAGACACTTAACACTTACTAGCTGTGTACCCTTGGGCAAGTCACTTAACCCCAGTTGCCCTGTCTTCCCCCTCCAAAAAAGCAAAAAAAAAAAAAAAAAAAAAAGAATTTGGATACTATGCCGTTTGGTGTATATATGTTTAGCATTATATTACTTTATTAACTATAGTCCCTTTTAGCAAAATGTATTTTCCCTGATTATCTTTTCTAATTAGGTCTCTTTTTGCTTTTGCTTTTTCTGAGATCATGATTGCTACCTCTGCCTTTTTTGCTTAAACTGAAACATAATGGATTTTGTTCTAGCCTTTTATAGTAACTCTGAGTGTATCTTTCTGTTTCAGGTGTGTTTCTGAGAAACAGCATATTGTCAGATTCTGGTTTCTAATCCATTCTGCTGCCTCTTCTGTTTTATGGATGAGTTCATCCCATTTACATTCTCAGTTATGATTGCTAACTGTTTATTTCCTTCTTAATTGACTTGCCCATGATCACACAGCTGAGAAGTATTAAAATTGTGTTTTGAACCCATCTTCTTGACTTCAAGCTCAGTATGCTTTCCGCTATACCATCCTGCTTTTTTGTAGGGCAGAGCATTTCTGCATGGTGGCTCACTGTTGAATTCCTGGGTTTGCTTCTCACTGGGAGATTCTTCCCTCACTTGCAATCCTCAGTTAAGATCCTGTTGTGTTCATTCAGAAGGAATGGCCTAGGACTGGCAGAAGACTTCCAGTTCTGGTCCATCATCACCTTGGTTCTGAGGTCTTTTCACCTTCTGGGCAGGAAGTCAGAGAGGAGAACTCCTTGGTGGGAAACCTCATTCACATTAATGATGCTGGTCCAGTCATATTTCTCAAATCTTCATTTCTGCAGGTTAAGCTGTATCTATCAACAAAGCTCTCTGGGTATCAGATTTCCAGTTTTTTAATATAACTGGTTTAATAACTGGTCAAGTTATTCCTATTGGTTTGTGCACATGAGTGACTGGGGAAAAGGGACAGTCAGCCTGAAAAGAGATCTCTTTGGGGCATGTCTCAGGTATCTGTGCTTGAACCTCTGCTGTTTAATATTTTTGTCAGTGTTTAGCTATTCTCAGCAATACAATGATCCAAGACAGTTCTGAGGGACTTAGGGTGAAAAATACTCTCCATCTCCAGAAAAAAACAGTTGATGGAGTCTGAATGCAGATCGAGCTGTACTTTTTCTTTACTTTATTTTTCTTGGGTTTGAGTTTTGATTTTGGTTTGGGAGGGTGTTTTGGGGGGGGGTGATCTTGGTTTTCTTTTCACAACATGACTAATGTGTAGATATGTTTTGTTTAACTGCACATGTATAACCTATATCAGTTTTGGAGGGGCAGGGAGGGAAAGAGAGAGGGAAAAAATTTAGAACTCGAGTTTTAAAGTGAATGCTAAAAATTGTTTTTACATGTGATTGGGGAAAAAGTAAAAAATTAAACATTTTGGTCAGTGACTTGGATAAAAGCCTAGATGACATGCTTATCAGATTTGTAGATGGCACAAAGCTAAGATAGATAACTAACATATAGATGATAGAATTGGGATAAAAAAAACTTGACAGTAATAAGATGAAATTCAATAGGAATAAATTTAAAGGCTTACACTTGGTAACAAAATAAAGTTTGTAAATGTGAGATAGAGAGGCATGGCTAGACAGCTTTCCCCTGTACTCCATCGGCCTGCCTCTGTGGGTCCATTTGGTCTCTGAGGCACATCCAGCCCCACAGCTTATTAGACCTCACACTAGAGCTAGAGGGCCTTACTTAATTAGCATCTTAGAGTTAGCAGTAACAACAGAGGTCATTTAGTCATAAGTGTTTTCAGTTAACGCCCCACCCCCTTTAAGACCACCTGTGATAGAGAACGTTCAAGATGGTCCATTATATTTTTTAACCATTTTTGTTTTATTCAAATAACCTTGGTTTTTCTGTCAAATCCTAGCTTCTGTTTTCTTTAACATAAGTTTACCTATCATGTTCAGAAAACTTTAAATGGGGATTTTAAAAAAATCATATTTGAGTATTAAATGCTAGATCTCTGAAGTAGGTTGAGCCAAAGCTGAGCTAATGAATGTAGTGATAGGCTGGCCTCTCTAGACCTTTCCCCTCATAGAAGGCACTGTATGTACCTAAGGAGTTGGGACTCAGAGGACCAGGTGGAGCTAAGAAGGTTTGGTTTGGTTTGGGTTTTTGCCATAGTTTCTACAGTGTAGGGAGCTTCCAATGAGAAGCTTCTTTTACCAGTGCAAATCAGTGCACTTGTGACTGGCCATGCTCATTGTTAATCATATGCAATAATAATTGTGATACCGTCTGAAGTTTTACTTATCCTTCATCCTTGGCAAAGAAAAGCTTCTGCTTCATTATAACATGTTTCCCAAGAAGCAGCATGATGGAGTGAATAGATGGAGGACCCCAGCAGCATCAGGAGAGACCTGGGTTGGAATTCCTGCCACCTGCCCTTACTAATTGTGTGACTGTTGACAAGGCACCTCGCTTATCCTTATCTGTAAAATAAGGTTAACCAGTACCATTAGTACGTGGTTCACAAAGGTCTGGGGAATCTCAGAGATAATATAAGTAAAAGCAATGAATAAATATGAGTTGAATAGTTGCTATTAAATCATAGCTATGTGTATATCATTGTTTAGATTCCAGAATCCTGTCTGATGGCTTTTGCTAACTCCAACGTAGTCAAAATATAACCTTGGAAAGAACAGCTCCCATTTTCTTTCTCTCATAAGAGATTGGGTTTGGTAATTTGATTGGTAATATGAATGTTTGATCTACTCTGTGCTCCTTAAGTAAAAATATTTTCCTAATTTGATGCTAGTTCCTCTCAGTCAATCAACAAGTTTTTATTCACACCAGTCATCGTGAGGATAATAGAAAGGTAAACCATGGCCCCTGCTTCCCAGGTGCTCACTTTCTAATGGGGGAGATAACATATAAATAATTATGCACATGTATGATATATACTGTAAATGGAAGGTAAACCTCAGAGGGAAGTAGTGATGATAGAGGCCAGGAAATCTTACTTTTCAAAACCAGATTGATCAGGCTCAGGCTCAGGTGAAATTGAATTGACTCTTAGAGATTGTTAGGTGAAGAAAAAATGGGGCATTTGCCTCTTGATAACTGATTTTTAGTTAGACAACTGTGGTTGGTAGTCATATTGGGGATGTGTGTACTGCTATTTATGTACAAAGATGGCGCTACTTTATCCACTGTTTATAGGAAATAGCCTCTGAACTGTTCTTCTGGTAGCAGTGACAGGTGTAAGATGGTGTGTTGAGGCTGTGCTCACCTCACCTTCAGCCATTGGCCCAACTACTGGCACATATCAGAATGAAAGAACTCTGGGTGTTGACAACACCAAGAATGTTGTGGAATCTTTAAACAAATGCTTTATTAACTTCTGGTTTACATCATTCATTTCCACCAGATTTTGAGCTACAATTTTTCCCCATTTTTCCCCTACCTACCACCCTAGAATAGCAGTCCCACAAGATATCCCCTCATCCAATATGTTCTCTCCCATATCTTCTCCCATACCCCCTTCGACATTTCCATTAGAGCAAGGTGAGTCTCTGTGCCCCAATGTCTACACATCTTATCTCCTAATTACATGCAAAACAGTATTAATAATAGTATTTATATATATTTGAAACGTTTAATTTTAAAACTTCGAATTGTAGATCCATTCCCATCCTCCCTTGTCAACCACTCCCTCTGGGAAGATAAGTAATTCAGTATGTACATGTATAGCAATGCAAAACATTACCATAGTAGATATATTGTAAAAGGCTGCTTATAATTCCCTCCCACCCATCCCACCCCCCACCTGGTCCATTCCCTACTTTGATCCTGTCCCTCTTTGATAGTGGGTACTTCCAACCTCCCCTCCCCTCAGAATGCCCTCCCCTCCATCATCCCCCCTCTCATTCCCCTTCCCCCTACTCTACTGCAGGATGAGATATCTCATTTAGTACGTATGTCATTCTCTCCCTGAGCCAGATTCAATGAGAATATGGTTTTGCCTTTTTGCCTTTCTGTTCTTCCCCTCCCCTGTAGCCACTTCCCCTTGCTTCTTCCACATGAGATTTACCCTACCCTGTCTCTCCCCATCTCCTCTTGCCACTTTCCTCTCTCACCTCATAATTTCACCCCTTAAGTATCATCCCTTCGGGGTGGCTAGGTGGCGCAGTGAGTAGAGCGCCGGCCCTGGAGTCAGAAGGACCTGAGTTCGGATCCGGCCTCAGATACTTAACCCACACACAAACAAAAACCTAGCCGTGTGACCTTGGGCAAGTTACTTAACCCCAATTGCCCTCCAAAAAGCAAAAAAAAAAAAAAAGAAGTATCATCCCTTCACAACAAATTCAACCTATGCCCTCTATCCATGTATAACTGTAAACATTAAATAAAAATATTCACATATGTATTCATATGACCATATACCCTTCTTCCATTATTTTCATACTGAGAAAGGTTTCATCAGTCATAGTTATTGTTTTTCCATGTAGGAATGTAAATAGGTAAACTTTGATAAGTTTCTTTTGATTTCTTTTCCCTGATTACCCTCTCAAGCATCTCTTGCTTCTTGTGTCTGGATGTCAAATTTTCTATTCAACTCTGGTTTTTTCCTCAAGAATGCTTGAAAATCCTTTATTCCACTGAATGACCATATTTTCCCTTGAAACAGAATACGTTTTGCTGGGTAGGTGACCCTTGGCTTCAATCCCAGCTCTTTTGCCCTCTGGAATATCATATTCCATGCTCTTCAATCCCTCAGTGTAGAAGCTGCCAGGTCTTGTGCTATTCTGATTGTGTTTCCACAATATTGAAATTGTTTCTTCCTGGCTGCTTGTAGTATTTTCTCCCTGATCTGGGAATTCTGGGACCTGGCTATAATATTCCTGGGAGTTTTCTTTTTGGGATCTTTTTCAGGAGGTGATGGGTGAATTCTTTCAACCTCTATTTTGCCCTCTGGGTCTAAAACATCAGGGCACTTTTCCTTGAGAATTTCTTGAAGGATGATTTCTAGGTTCTTTCTTTGATCATGGCTTTCAGGTAGTCCAATAATTTTTAAATTGTCTCTCCTGGATCTATTTTCCAGGTCGGTGGTTTTTCCCATGAGATGTTTCACATTGCCTTCTAATCTTTCATTTGTTTGGATCTGCTTAACAGCATCTTGATTTCTCATAAAGTCATTAGCTTCCATTTGCTCCAGTCTAACTCTGAAGGAATGAATCTCCTCAGTGAGCTTTTGAGATTCTTTTTCCATCTGGCAAATTCAGCTTTTTAAGGCATTCTTCTTCTCATTGCCCTTTTGGGCCTCCTTTGCCAGTCTATTTTTTAAGGTGTTATTTTCCTCTGTCAGGCTGTTGACCCTCATTTCATACTTTTCCTGCATCCTTCTCATTTCTCTTCCCAATTTTTCCTCCACTTCTCTTATTTGATTTTTAAAGTCCTTCTTAAGGTCCTCTATGGCCTGTAACCCGCTCGTATTTTCCTTTGGGGCTTTTGGAGCGGGATTTCTGTCCTCACAGTCCTCTTCCTGTTCCATGCTTCCATCCTCTTTGCCCCCAAAATAGGAGTCTAAGGTTGCATTTTTCTGTTTATTTTGTTTCTTTTGCCTAGGCATGTTGCCACTTAATTACTTGACTTTTGGGCTTGTTGCCACAGTAGGACTCTGCCACCAGACAGGGGAGCTTCCATCCCAAATGTTGGGGTCTTCACAACTTCCAGTTCTGGCAAGTTGGATGCCCACCCCAGACCTCCCCCCCCAGATCACAATCCAGATCCAAGCAGGTTAAAGCCAGAGTGATTAACCTCCAAGACTGATCACTGGATCTCCCTACAGTTCGCAGGCCAGGGGCTGAAGCTGCCATTGAAACTGCAAAATGGTGTGTTTCCTGAGCGGCTTCTAGCCCCCAGGGGAGGAAGCCGATGTGTTCCCCAAATACTGGTCCCAAAGTCCACAGGGCACTAACCTCTCACTTTGTCCTAGGCATGTCTATGTTGATAATCCTGGAATTGCCCCAGCTGCTGGTGTTCTGTGGGGTCTCTCCAGCCGGCTGCCGGCCCGGCCTCTCTGGGGCTAAAACTTTGGCTCGTGTGGGCCTGGGCTCTGCTCCCAGAGCACTGCGTTGGCCGCTCCCTGCAGGGCTGCTGGGCTGTCCTCAGCAGGAGGTTAGCTTCTCTGTGTCATTCTGTGGGTGCTGGGGCTCCAGAAGTTGTTCAGAGTCCCCTTTTACATGGTTTGGAGGTGATCTGGGGGGAGAGCACCTTGGACGTGCTGTTTCTACTCTGCCATCTTGGCTCCATCTCCATGTTGTGGAATCTTTAGATTTGATGAACTTCCAGTCTCTGATCCCATGAACTGACATTCATCACTATCCTGTTAGTGTCACTTATGAAAATGCCCCATCCTGGGCATACATGAGAAGGAAGAGCCAGACTGAAAGGCATTTGCCTTGATCTAGTCTGTAGCTCTGGGCAGGCTGTGAAGCATTTTGGTCCCTGCTCACTCTTCTTCAGGGGCTCCTCTACCGAATACTACCAGAACCTGACACATTCTTCCCCGAGCAGTTTAGAATGTTCTTTTTCCTTCTAGGCATAGACTTTGCAGAGACATATCAGAGGACTTTCTACAAGCTTACTGCATTGGTTCTTGGGGTTCAAGTTAGAGGATCACTTCTCCCTTTGAGAAGGGGGGCAGATTGAGGTCTCACTGATGCCTGAAATTCCAAGGGAGGGAATTCCCTCTGTTGATGCACATGGGTATTTGCTCTGAAGTTTAGGGCCTGAAAAGAGTGGCCTTTGATGCCCGAGAGGTCATGGAACCAGCATGTCAGACTCAGTCCTCCCCAGCTGCACTGGAGGCTTTCACAATTACTTAGAAATTTGTCAGAAAAAAGAAAATAATTTAATTCTTTTACCAATTCAGTTACTCGATCTTTCTCATGCCTCTCTACGAAAAGGTATGGAAATTTCTGTACTAAAAGTTGTTTGGAAACAGTAAGTATCACTTCTTCTGCATGATAGTTTGGCAGCCTGGATTTATAGGATTTCAGGCGATGATATTTGAGTGACAGGATCTCAGTGACCTGATCTTTCTTCTCTGAAATGAGGTCATTGTGGTTCATATCCCTTGGGAATTGAGAAAACCCATTCTAAGAGCTTGCTTTGTTGTCATCAAGCAGAAAGAAGAAGGGAAAGTTCAAGGGCAGCTTAATAAGTCGGACTCCGCCCAGTACGTGAGGGAGCTGGAAGAGCAGATAGCTGAACTGCATCACGAGGTGAGTGGGGGCTGACAGCCCCTCATCCTCTGCCCAACCTCAACCTCCACAGTTTGAGCATCTCTTTATTCTTAGTCATCACATTTTTTATGACTTTGAAGAAAAAGACCTGGTGTGCACCATTCATGATGAACTTCGCTAGTATTTTTAAAGGTGATCTTGATGTTTAATGTTTGTTGCCTTTAACAAGGATTTTTTTCAATGAATCTATTTAAACCACAAGTGGAGAATTTATGTTTTCTCAAATCTCTTAATCTTTCAGGAAGGAACTTACAACATTTAAAGTTATCTTATTTAAAATTTTCATATCAATTAGTTTTTGTTATATTTAGAAAATAATCTGTTTTCTTACATGCAGATTCACAAGTCATTGTAATGACTCTGTAATGTCCTTTATGCCTGTAGAATAGATATGTGGTGGGTGTTTACCGTTAGGTGCAGAGGGAAGTCTTCCTACCTCCGTCGCCTCTCTCCCCTTATGCTGGTATTACTGAGATTGCAAAAAAGGATACTTGCTTAATATCAGTTAACAGATTTCTTAGTATGTGAACACTTTTAAACTGACACTACCTTGAATCTGTGAAATTCTCAGGAAATTTTCAAGTATCTTCACTGTTACTGTGGTATTAACTTAGACTATTTGGATTTTCTTTTCATTAAAATTCAACATGTAAGGTTTTTGCCTCTACCATATAATTTTCAGTGTTCATAACTTTTTTAGTTTTTGGTTAGTATGATATAGGTTGTATCGTTTTATGTCTTTAAGATAGTTTTTTGTCTTTAACATTCCTTATTTGACTGTATCATATACGTTATATGGAGTAACCATTTTGTTATTTTAAAATTACAGTAAAGAAAATAAAGTAATATCAGCTTACTATTACAGGTTTTGAAATTACAGATGCTAAATAAAGCTCATTTGGCCCAAAAGTGAGGTTGAACTCTTAGGAACAAAAGCTTTCACATCAGTTTGCAACCCACTTCATTTCCATATAAAGGCTGAGAGACCTGCGTCCTTCCATTTTACAGGAAAGGTAAACAATCTTGGACTTGGATGGATTAAAGAGTAAATTACAAAGGTAGAATTCTAAGGTAGAATCTCTTAAATTTGGAATTTTAATAGAAAATGCTTGCTTTGAGATTTCTGTCTAAAGCCACCTCCTGGTATCAAGACAGCAGGATAATGCAGTCAGAACATCACTGACCATGGAATCCGGGGCCTGGGCCAAAGTCCTGACTGTCCTGTGTGATCTGGGGCAAGACACTGAATCTCTGAGCCTCAGGCTCCTCCTGTGTAAAATGGGGAGAATGAGTCTCACTCTGTGTCTCGATCTCAAGGTTGTTATGTGGATCAAATGAGACAGAGTGCAGATGAAAGTGCCTACCAGAGTCAAATCTAACATCAATGTAAACTCTTCAGGGCCTTGTAAACAGTTTACAGGGCTTTTGGACCCTTTGCTGCTTTTCCTCTCCATTGTTGCTCTCTTTGGGACCTTTCTTTGCTTCTAAATATGACCCTCAGAAAGAAAAGCTGGAATTGAAATTAGTCAGCATTACTTGTTGGTTCAGTAGCAGTGGAAGGTAAAACAACTTTTTAAAAATATTTTCTGAATTTTAGAATAATTGAAACGTAATTCTTGTAGTTTTTGTAGAAAACCATCAAGTCATATGTGAGTTAATCTAATTAGCAGCTATGCTTGTTTTTAATACTGTAAAGTAAAATTTTTTAAACACATGCATCTAGAGCTTTGGGTCTGAAGAGGTTAGAGGAAAGCATGTAATTATTGGATTACCACACATGAGATTTGAGGGACCCAGGACATTTTATCTAGAAAAATAACAAAACCAATAGCCATTTGGATGGTACTTCTCAAAACAAGTTTCCGAGTTAGGCATGCTGGCACACTCCTGTCATGCCTCTTTCTGGAGAAGGGACAGTGTGCTCCCTGAGGAGGCAGATCAGCCTGAGGCAGTAAAGGAGCTTGCCAGTCAGCAGTGGCTTCTGGCCCCTCTGGGCTAGCTGTATGCTGGGCCTGAGCAAAGTAGGGACACCCAGGCTTACCCCGCCAAAAAATAGGGGCCTCTTTTTCTCTTGTGGCCACATCTCAGTGAGAACACTGTTGATCCCTCTCCTGTGGTTTGGAGGCTGCCTTCAAGTCAGCAGACCGCAGTGATGGGGATATGCTGGAAGAGCTTGAAACTCGTTCATCTCTTCACTTACATTCTGCATAACTCCACTAGCGGGAAGTTCATCACTTTAAGAGGTGGCTTACCCGCTTTTTTGATAGTCATTGGAAGCTGTAAGGCAACATAGATCATACAAGACATAGCAGCCTACTCATTAGATTAGTATTTACAGTTGGGAAGATCCAGGCATGAGGTATGACTATAAAACATTGAGGTGGGTGGTCATGCAGCCTGGGGAAGCAGTTTCAGGATACCTTGTACATGGCCATGAAAAAGTTAGTGAGCCGGACCACACAGCAGCTGTACAGAGAAGGAGCAGTCTGTAATATTCTGATTGAGAGAGCAGGTGAGTTTGGCGGACAAGGTGGAACCTTGGGAAAAGTTCTGAATTGGCAAAGAAGCCCGGTTGGGTTGTGCCAGTACCATAAAGGAGGAGCTGGGGTCAGACCTCAGTAAGAGAGGGGAAGAGGAATAATGAAGAAAAAGCTGTTTTAGAAAGGCAAGCCTGCAAGCAAGAGGAGACGCTATGCACCCTGTTTATTAATCCCCTGAGGCTAAGGGCTGCCCTTTTTCTCTTCAGCACAAGGCCTTACATACAGTAGACACTTAATATATATTTCTTCACTTAACACACACACACACACACACACAAAACTAGCCCTGTGACCTTGGGCAAGTTGCTTAACCCCAATTGCTCTCCAAAACAAACATATATATAATTTCTTTAATTAAGTTGATTGCTGAAATTAAAAGAAATGGAAATTGGAATAACTCCTTACCTTCATACTTCAAGGAATAAATGAAAAGTCATTCATCACATACTTAGAATATTCTAAGCACTGGACTTTAAAATACAAAAGCAAGACATCCCCTCGAGGAGGTTGCGACAGTATAAGGTCTGAGGGTGTTTGGGTCACACAGAGATGGTGAGTGGACCAGTAGGGCAGTTGGATGACCCTCCTTTTCCAGAAGCAATGGTTTGGTCAGTTTGATTACAAGAAGGGAAAGGAGGAGGGAGAGGGAAAGGGAGAGCCAGTGCCAGTGAAAGGAAGGACTTCTAGTTTCATCAGTGTGTCTGCCTCATCTGCCAGTATAACCTGTTTACAGCTTTGGAGATGGTCTCTGAGTATTGCAGTGTTCAAAAAACTCCTGCCTCTGTGACCCACCCCGGGGTGAGGCTCTCCAGATGGGCCAGGTGGTTCTCTGGCCCCAGACATGCAGTGGGGCCCGGGGCCCATCCCCAAAGCCCTTCTCCACTGACAGCCTTCAGGAGCTCAGTCACGTCTGCCCGAGCCCCTGTAAAGCAGTGAGGTTCAGAATTGGAAGGGTCCCACATGTACTTAAAATACGGGAATCTCATGGTTTGCTGTCAAGCAGAGCATCCCCAAAATGTATGATTTTGATAAAGGAGATGGAAATGCACAGCAGAGTTCTTTACTTCCTTTTTTTTTTTTTACTCTGAAATAACCATTTAGAGTAAAATCTTGCTTCTAAGAAATTATTTCTGTTATGTTTGGCCAAATGTAGAGTTTTGTGTCAACAACATAATAACTGTGCATTATTCTTTAAAGCTTTTCAAAAATATTTCAGGTCCTCTAAAACTGTTTTATAGTTTACAGTGTATAGTAAGCACTTAACAAATTCTTGTTGATTGCTTTTTCTGATCAGATGTTGATATGTTTATAAGTTTCAGGTTTTTCACTAACTAAAAGATTAAAAATGTCAAGCCCCAACACTCTCTAACCCCCCCCCCCAACCCAAAGTATTGATTCCCATGGATTTATGACTAAAATCACTACTTCCTGCATCAGTGAAATATTACAAGCTGCTTCTTAGGGTAAAAACACATTATTTGAAGGGGATGTGTGAGTTCTGAGGAAATTCTGTTTCCCAATGGAAAAAGAATAGTGTTTTCTAATCTCTCTGGTTTTATATTTGTGCTCAGAGCCTTTGAACTTCAGCTTGGAAAGCATGTTGAAATGTCTTGAAATGTAAGTGCTCTCTTTCTTGATGTGACCTGTTAGTGGCCTCTGTTTTATCTGCACTTCTCCAAATGCTGAAGGAAACGTTGAGACAAACTTGCAAGCTCATCTTCCTGGAGATAGGGCCATGCCTCGCATGTCGGGCTGACCACAGCCACTCACTTTGTGCATGTGTGACATGTCCACAAATACCTACACCCCTATTGTACACCTTAGAGGTGACTGCAATGCTGTGATTAACCCCCACAGATCTTAGTCAGAATTAAAATTCTTGCCTGAAGCTTGGCACAAAATATCAGGTTATTTAAATTAGATTTATCAACACAACACTGTTATTCCTGGGGATAAATTTCAGAAGATGAGTTGCTACCTTTTATTCTAGATATAGGCTAACATCTCCATTCTAGAATAACCCTTCTATATCTACATAGATGAAGAGTTCACAGAGGCCTGACTTGGAGCCTTGCCACTGCCACATCCTGGTTTTGTGACTCTGGGCAGATCCCCTCAACTTCTCAGGCAACTATCTAAAGACCCTAAATTGCAGCATAGATGCCAGCCTACACCGGCAGAGGATTTCCTCACTGGGAGCTTCCTTTTCCAGTAATCACAAGTCCATTTCTTATCCCAGTACCAAAAATTAAATAATTTCAAAAAATATATACATATTTTTTCATTAAAATGGAAATAAATGGACTTGCATTTTTTCATGTATGCCTCTCTTAGAAGAGAGGAACAGTGTAATAATATTAGTGGACAGAAGGGCAGCCTTGGAGACAGGAAGGTCTAGAATCACTTACCCTCTGACCCCCAGTCCATTCTCTGAGAACTCTGTTAGAAGCTGCTTTGCAAGAGGTAGAGGGAATTTTCACACTAGGAGTTCCACCAGACTTCTCAAAGTCATTCTGATGTGCCCTGGGTACTAGCCTTTAAAGTTGTGTTGCTAAAACCGGCGACTTCTGTAGAGAGTTGGTACTGAACTGGCCCTTGAAGGCAGAGGATTCTAGGGTTAGAGGTGAAGGGGGCCCTCGAGGTCACCAGAAAGGACACTGGATTTAGAGCCTGGCTGGGCCCATTAGTATTTTGTGACCTTAGGCCCATCATTTCATTTCTCTGGGTCTCTGTTTCCTCATCTGGTTGTGTGTTGTTGTTGTTGTTGTTGTTGTTATTTAAGAAAGAGATATGGATTAGAGAAGCCTTTCACAAGTTCCTTCTAGCTCTAAATCTGATCCAGTGGTTTGAACCCTACTTCCTCTCATTTTATGGATCAAGAAACTGGGTAAAGTCCTTTGGGCATACGGGAGGAGGGTGACATGGGAAGAAAGACAGAGAAAAAATAAAGGACAGAGAGTAGAAATATAGAGTGTGTGTGAGGGGAATGAAGTGATCAGAAGATTTCAGAGTCAGCAATGCAAAGGATGGCCTGGAGAGGAAATAAACTGGAAATAGCCTTTATTTGAAAGAAATGTAAAATATCAGGGGAGTTTTCCTACTAATTCATGGTTCACCACAATTTAAATTCCCCCCCACAAAAATCTGAAATTATAAATGCCTCCCCAAAATTCTTTTCACATTACTTCCTTTCAGTTGAAAGAAAACCTTTTTTTTGGTAACAGTCGAGCACCATATGACATCCCCTCTGTTTCTTTCTCTCCTCCAGGAGAACATAAATAAATCAGCTTTAACTAATTTCTGAGCTATACAACCAACCAGACTCTCTCCATTTTTAATTTCCTTCATATTGATAGTAAAAACAAAAAAAAGAATAGAAAAAATTAAGGTCCTAGAGGAGAGAATGAAAACAGGTATCCTCCCTCTTAGCAGAGAGAAGGGAGCCTACTAGGACAGAAGATTGTATACATTGTTAGACATAGTCTTTTGTCTGGTGTCAGTGTTTTTCTTTGTCATGAGGGGAAATTCAGTTAGCAATGGGAATGGAAAATTTCTGTGCTCTAAAGATCAAAACATTATTTACACACACACATTTATTTAAGAGCTACCAAAAAAATAATGAAAATATTTTATTTGTATAAGGTGAGGGTTTTAATTTCCATCTCAATTAATGTAATCAAACACAGAGGACTGAGACATCTTTGAATCAATCAAAAGTAAACTAGATGTGAATAAGTCCTTAATCGATTTGAATGGATCATGGGGGCTTTGGGTCATTGGATGATGATACCCAGAATGTATCTTGTGATTGGCTGAGTCAGACATTGTTCTGGACCTATATTTAACATAGCAAGTTAGTTTGGAATAACAGTTCCAGTATCAGTCAGTCCACTGCTGATTGACTTCAACAGTGATAGAGTCCTGGAAGAGAATTAACCTCTGAGGGGAGAAGGAAGGAAGAAAATTCTTTCTCTCTGCTTCTTCCTCTCTTTCTTCACTTTTCTCCCTCTTCTTCTCTCTGGCCCTCATTGACCAGATGATGTCCTTGTGAAGTTTAAAAGGTCAGAGAGGGGCAGGTAGGTGGCGCAGTGAATAGAGCACCAGCCTTGGAGTCAGGAGGACCTGAGTTCAAATCCAGCCTCAGACACTTAACACAAAAACTAGCTGTGTGACCTTGGGCAAGTCACTTAACCCCAACTGCCCTCCCAAAAAAAAAAAAAAAAACAAATAGTATCTCTTGGGGCAGCTAGGTGGCTCAGTGAGTAAGAGCACCAACCCCAGAGTCGGAAGGACCCGGGATCAGTTCTGGCCTCAGAAAATTAGCATCCACACATAAAAATAACTAGCCTGTAACCTTGAGCAAGTTACTTAACCCCAATTGCTAAAAAAAAAAAAAAAAAGTCAGAGAGTTCCACATTGGTCCAGTTTTAGCAGTATTCACAGGAGCCATTACCAGTGTGACTGGAGCAGAACAGGCTAAAGAAGGCCTAAATGGATGAATGGATAGACAGACAGATAATCTTAATCAAGGACTGAGAGACACAGCAAAGAAAGGCAACTATATTACTCTGCAAGGACATTTACTCTTGGAGCCCAGCAGAGAGCTACATCTAAGGGAAACATGAGGACTCCAAGAAGGGGAAAATGGACTTCTAGTAACCAGGAGCTGGGAGTTTACCTTTGGGTCCCAGTTTCTAAGTTAAAAGTCCATTCTCCCCACAGACCTTGCATGTACAAGTTTGGGGGGATGTTTCTCTAACAACTGCCCTTGCTATACCAGCTTAGTAAATATCCTTTCTAAAAGTTCATTAACTCTAGCTGATAATAATTGGGTGGCATACTGGTGGAGGCTCGTGAGTACCAGTCTTAGAAACTCCAGTGACCCTTTAGGTCTAGTCCTAGAAGCCCAAAAGGAGAAACAGTAATAGAGGCCTTCTGGGCATTCCACCTGACAATTCAAGTAAGAATTAGGGACGTGGCCCTGGAAAAGAATACAATACATATTATAAACAGAATTCTTCTGTCTCAGATTCCCACAATATGACTAGATAGCCATCAATTTTCTAAGTTATCAAAATGTTCAAATGAAGCAAAAATTGTCAACTTTACCATGATTTACAAGAAAATTTAAAATTAAAGTAGTATATTCTAAGCTGTTTAAAGAGCTTGAAAATGCATTTTTATGGGGTGGCTAGGTGGTGCAGTGAATAGAGCGTCAGCCCTGGAGTCAGAAGGACCTGAGTTCGGATCTGGCCTCAGACACTTAACGCACACAGAAACAAAAACCTAGCCGTGTGACCTTGGGCAAGTTACTTAACCCCAGTCGCCCTCCAAAAAAAAAAAAAAAAAAGGCAAAGAAAAGAAAAGAAAATGTATTTTTATAAAATAATAGTATTAAATATAGAAAACGTACACACATAGGATAAGAACATGCTGTCAGTCACTGTTGAACTTTTCTTGTAAAATTAAATTTTATATACTTTAGATAATCATAGTGTTTGGGAACAAAAGCTGCCATGACTGTGTCTCCAAAGGTTTATTCTCATTTTCATCAGTATTTAATGTTGCAGTTTCTTCTAGATGATCGTTTGAAGCGAGGCCTGTTTTCTTCTTTGTTCTTATGGAGTTGGGGAGATCAATTGCTAATTATAAATGTTGATGCTACTACCAGAAATTTACTTAGCCCTGGACCCAAGCGGTGGTTCCTGAATTGCCTTCAACTAGTCTTTGAACCTTGGGCAAATTACTCTGGGCTTGTTTACTCTTTTGTAAAATGGGAACCAATCCACACACCCTTCCTTTGACCTTATAGGGGAGGGTATTTTTGAAATTATACCATAAGTATTGCCTTTATTTTATCAGAAATCATCTATTACTTGTACCAGCTAGACATTTTAGAAATTGAATTTGAGAATACAAAAGTACTAGAAGCGTTTCTGAAACTTCTTAAGTTTTTATATGCTGATAGTTCTTCTGACCTCTGCCAGTTAAGGTAAAATGTGTTTATCTCTGAGTTATATACATATTTTATTGCCACCAAAAAGGATGAAAAGAAAAAGTCATTCAGACAAGACAGAATGACTAATTGAAGATGGCTAATGAACTAAGAAAGAATTGAATGAGATAAGATTTCATTCTCTACATCTAGTTACAAATAGAGTTGTTTGATTATTGGCCTCTGTGGGGTGGAAGGTGCGTGAAATTCTTACCTGGAGGTTTAAATCATAGTATTTTAAAACTGAGAACCATCATAGACATTCTCTAGTTTGTCTTTCATTTTTCTGATACATGAATTTAATGTTCAGATTGGTTAAGTGACTTGCTTGAGGTCTTATTGCTAGATAGGGATCCCCTCTTCAGTATCACTATCAGATGAGAATCCCAATTTGAGTTAACAGAAATTCACTCTCGCTCATCTTCTTTGCCTTTCTTTTAGAGACAGACCCTGGACTTGAGGTCAGGCAAGGCTATGGGATCTGTCTGACCTGACCCTTCAGATTCTGCCCCAGTTTCCCATGGGTGCTACTAAGATTATTAAGCTTTTCAGTTAGAGTGGTTGATATGGGGAAGGATATTTCTGAGCCTTTGTGTTTGGTATCTCCAGAAACATGTAATTAGGTAAAAATCAGAACTCTGAAATATCTACATGGCCTTCAGAAAGAGGGATGAAAATGAGTTTGGGCTGTTAAGGGAGTTCTTTCTGAAGAGATCAGGGTCTAATCAGTAACAGGACATTCAGTAGCTGCCTCTGAAAGTTGGTATCTCTTCTGCAAGATTTTGTCAATTCCTTTTCCTTCTCTTTCAACAAATTGAGTTCTTCAAATACTGATTAGGTGCCTACTCTGTGCTAAGTGCTGGGGATTCAAAGGCAAAATTGTCCTCAAGGAGCTTACATTCTTCTGGATTTTCCCTGGCCCCCAAGTACAGAATACTGCTTCGAGCCCATTCACAGAGAGGGGAAGAAACCATTCCAACTAGTGAGTCTTAAGTTATTTTACGTTTTGTTTTTCACATGTACCTTAAGAAACAAGCAAGATGTTAAAGAAACACTGTTTGACAAATAATGGATCACAGTACTGTGTATTATAATTGTAGCCTCTTCCTACTTTAGATAAAAAGTTATATTGATGTCCTTCAGATAGAAATGTTTTGGAATACAAATGGTATCATGAGTTAGGGAAACTCACATTGAAGGGCTCCCAAATAGGAGGAGGAGAAAACTGGCAGGGCCCGCTGCCTCTGGAGCCAGAGGAAAAGAGAGAATGGCCCAAAGTATCCCAAGCGACCTCAAAAGGTGCAGGATGAGGACCTTGAAGAGGCCTTTGGAATTGAAGTGTAGGAGGTGATAGGGGGCCTTGCCAGCTGGGATCAGTTACAAGGGGTCAAGGAGTAAGAAAAGGAATGCATCAAGTATGGACAGCTTTTCAGGTTTCACAGTGAAGAGTGCACTGCTTGAGCCTTGACATCTTCCAGCCACACTGCTCCCATTGTACCCTCCCAACCGGATCTCCAGAAACCAAGCCATTCTGGAGCTAAACCTCTTTGCTTGGAAGCCCCCATGTCGGGGTTCTGTTATCCTGGATGCTCTTGACCATCCTTCTACCACATTTTCTCACTACTTCTTGCTCTGATAACACTGATCAAATCAGAGAAAAAGATACGTGAAGTGACTTTAAACGCACAAATAGACGTATTGCTAAGTACATGATAAGATAAAATATAGAACGAGTCCTTAAGCCATGAGAGGGCAGGGGAGTGGGCAGCGTTGGCCATGAAAAACTTCCTGAAAAAGGATTAATTAATCCAGTATTTAAAAGAAAGTGTAGAAGGGTCCAGGCTGACAGGAAAGGAGGCAGGCTTTCTAGAGACTATAGTATGTGCAGAGGCAGAGTGTGGAAAATAATGCAGAGATGATCAAGGCCACAGCTTCCTCCTAGAGGACTAAGCACCGCCCCTTGCCCCTTCTTTTTGTAATCTTACAGCATAAACCATGGGCCCTGAAGGCTTAGGAAAAAGAGAATCAAGTTGGGCACAGCCCTGGGAGTGCTGAGGGCTAAAGCATAGCTTTTCCTGCTTTTTGGAATCCAGTACCCAGGCAGCTAATTGCTTTTGAAAGCTGAGGGTGGGCTTCCCTGCTGTTCTCTGACCCTCAGATATTGAGACCAATATTATCATTTTAAGTAAACTTTAAAGCCTGGGTTTAATGTTCCAATATAGCCTCTTAGATAAGTGCCTATGCTTAGAAGAAATAATTGTCTTGGGGAAAAAATCTAAAATAAAGTGGGGCATTATTTAATCAAATTTTAAAATCTAAAAAGACATCTAAAAAGTGCTTTTAATTCATCTAACTATAATCTTGGAGATCAAAACCAATATAAGTAAATACTATCAGTGTCCATTTTTTAAAGTTTTCACCTTAAAATGTTCTCACTAAGTCATCTCATTGGCAACCTAGTCCCCACTAGACTGTATTTCTCTATACCGTGTCATTAAAAGAATAGTTAATGGACATCTTGAAAAGGAAATACTAGTCACAAAGCATCTATACTAGCTTCACCAAGATCAGATGATTCCACAGTAGATCTGAGGAATGCCATAGATATAATTTACTTAGATTTTAGCAAAACATTTGACATTTTTTCGTGGAATTATTGGGAACATGGGTCCAACTATTCTGAAAAGCAATTTGGAATTTACCCAGAGGTGACAAAAATTCCATACCCTTTGACATGGAGATCCCAGTAGTGGACATAAACCTCAAGGAAATAAAAGACGAAGGAAGGGAGAGAGAGGGGGAGAGAGAGAGAGAGAGAGAGAGAGAGAGAGAGAGAGAGAGAGAGAGAGAGAGAGCCAGAGAGAGAGAGCCAAAATATTCATAATAGCACATTTTGTGATAGACAGGACTTCAATGGTGCGATGGCTAAACACATGCTGGTTCATAACTGGAATATTTGCTGTAAGAAATGATGACTGAAGAATTCAGAGAAGCAAGGGAAAACTCATGTAAGCTGATGAAGAGTGAAGTAAGCAGAACTAGGAAGGACTAAAACACTGTAAATCTTAGGAACAGCAGCAAAACAAACAAGCAAGCACACAAACAAAAACCCTAAGTGCTTTGCAATTATAATTATATGACCAATGATATATATCATATATAATAATATAAAATATTATAATGATGTTACATATAATAATTATCATATCAAGAACAGCTGAAAGAATGCATCTGCCTTCCTTGACAATTGGGATAATGGGTATGGGATAATCCTTATGGGATATATGTGTTTGATTAGTTTTGTTGTACTGACTTTTTTTCTTCCTTGATAAAAAGGATGGTAAATTGTACTGTAGGGTGGGGCAGCTAGGTGGTGCAGTGAGTAGAGCGTCGGCCCTGGAGTCAGAAGGACCTGAGTTTGGATCCGGCCTCAGACACTTAACGCACACACAAACAAAAACCTAGCTGTGTGACCTTGGGCAAGTTACTTAACCCCAATTGCCCTCTAAAAGGCAAAAAAAAAAAAAAAACAAATTGTACTGTAGGGAAGCAGGAAAAGATATACTCAAAAATGAAGGTTAAATAAGAACAAAAGATATCCAGAACAATTTTTAAATCCTTATGAACAAGACAGAGACATGAGCTAGAGAAAAGTAGAGTTAGATGGATTTGAAACTATTTGGATGGCTAGAGCCAATTAAATAATCATTAATGGTTAAAAGGGAGACTCTAATAGAGCATCCTAGAGATATGTGTTGTTTAACATTTTTATCAGTGATTTGGATAAAGGCATAGATAGCATGCTGTATGTCTGGATCTAAATATATCTTGATAGGCTAGAATATTGGGCCAGAGCTAGAGAGATAGATGTAATAAAGATAAATGTAAGGTTGTGATTTAGGTTAAAAAAACCAACTTCACAAAAACAAAGATAGGTGAGGTGTAGCTAGCCATCGAGTCTTAAAAAAAAAAAGACAGCAATTTTTTTTAAAAAACTCTAGAGGTTTTTCATTATCAGTGTGATATCATAGCCAAAACCCTGAATTTATTCATTATTAGGCTACATTCCCAAATTAGGCCACGTCTGGAATATCATGGGCAGGCCTAGATGCCATGTGTTGCGGAAGAATGTTAAAAAAAACTGGAGAGCATCCAGACACCAACAACAATGGTGAAAGACCTGAAATCATGCCATGTGGGGATTGAGTATAGGAACTCAGAATGTTTTATCTAGGGACCTGGTAAAGCTTTTTTCAAGTATTTAGAGGGATGTTGTGGAGGAGAGACTAGATTTGTTCTGCCAAGCCTCAGAAGGCAGATCTAGAAACAATAAGCCCATTTCAGCTTCATGTGCAGAAAAATTTCTTAACAATTAGAGCTATCTGACTTTGAAACTGACTGCCTTGTGATGTAGTGGGTTCCCCCCTGCTGGTGGTTTTGAAGCAAAGATTGTTTGATCACTTGACAGGCATGTGGTAGAGTGGATTCTTACTCAAGTATTTTTTGAGCTAGATGGCTTGGGAAGTCCCTGACAACCCTGAAAGTCTGTGATTGCATGAGCTTCTCCTCAAATCCTCTCACTTTTCAGGGTTCTTCCATAATGAACGTGAACTTCTACTCTCTCACAGACATTTATCTACCTGATAGCAACTAACTCTAGACCTAAGGGCTAAACAAAGAATTACAAAACATCTGGCTTTTTAAAGTAAGTCTTACTGATCCCCATTGTTTTTACATTATAGTCATTTCTGGCAGTACTCCCTGGGAATTGAACTTCCCCTCATAATAAAGAAAAACAATTGGGCAAAAATATCCGATACTGTGACTGTCTATCTGACAGGGTCCACATTCTATCCTAGGAATATTCCACCTCTCACCTGAAAGACAGAAGATAGAATTTATTATGTCTTCTCCCAAATCATTACTGGTTTTTTATCTGCTCAAAGCTCTGCTCCCATTTGTGATTGTCATTGTACATATTTTAATTCTGGTTCTGCTTATTCTGCATCTATTCATCTTATTCCATACTCTTCATCGTCATTTCCTGCTGCACAGTTCCATTACCTTACATATGTCACAGTTCACCCATTCCACAATCAGTAGGCACCAACTTTGTTGCTAATTCTTTGCTGCTATAAAAAGTGATACTGTTAATATTTTGATGTACATACATTGAAACTTGACTTCTATATTTTACCTCCTTCTAGTTTATGCTCATATTCCAATGGAATCCAGGTATGGGACACTTTTTTTGTCAGAGTTTCAAGTTGATATAAAAAATGATTGGACCAATTCTCACTTCTACCAGCAGTAGTGTGTCTGCCTTTCCAAAGCCCTCTGACATTTAAGGTTTGAGGTTTTTGCCAGTCTGTAGAGGATGCAATGAAATCTCAGAATTTTAATTTGCATTTCTCTTATTTCTGATTTGGAGTATGTTTTCCTATTGTGATTTATAGCTTGCAGTGCTTCTTTTGAAAACCATTCATATCATTTGACCTATTATCCATTGGAAATGACTCTTGGTCATGCATATTTGTCTCAACTCCTTGCATTATCTTGGATGTCAGACTTTTATCAATGATATTTGATAAAAACTATATCTAACCCATTCAACGGTTTATCTTCTGTATGCATTGATTTTGTTCATGCAGAAACTTTTAAATTTTCTTCTTTGTTTTTTAGGATCAGCTCTATTTCGTGTTTAGTTTAAAATTCTTCCCCTAGTTGTGATTGGTTCCTCATTCTGCTCTCATTCAATTTTTTTTAACCATAAAACTTTTTAAGATAAAATTTTGACATTTTTGTTTTTACATCACCAAAATTTCTCCCAGTATCTCATCCCCTGGCAGCTAGAATATGCATTAGATAGAACATTGGGCCTGGAGTAAGGAAGACCTGAGTTCAAACATAGTCTAAAACACTTAACTAGCTGTATAACTCGGCAAGTCATTTAACCCTGTTTGCCTCTTCTGTAAAATGAGCTGGAGAAGGACATGGCAAACCACTCCAATATCTTTGCCAAGAAAACCCCAAATAGGATTGTGAAAAATCAGAAATTCTGTAGACCATTTAGAGCCTCAAAATGTCTTTTTCCTTGACCTTTTAAAAACACACTTGGGTTCATATTCCTTTTGAGGATCTGGTGCAGAAGATTTTAATAAAGCAGAGTTTAGTGGTGACTTGAACATTTCCTCTGTCTTTATAATTTTGGTAACAAAGTAGATTACTGAAAATACCATTTTTGCCTTAAACTCCTGACCTACAGCATACAGTAAAAGACATTTCTGCATATAAAAAAAGACATAAAATACACACACACACACACACACACACACACACACACACTTAAACACACATCTTTTAGATAGGACTTTAAGTTTGGAATGGTAGAGCATTTAGGAAAAAAAGAACTTTTCTCTTATTCCAAATAACTTATTCAAGGGAGGATAAACAGTCACTGTTTTAAATGTCATTCAACTTGCATTGGCATTCTTCCCAAATGGATTACTTTGAAAATGTGCTTTACTCCAACTACTGCTGTCATTGAACAGACCTCAGTCAGATCCACAGTTGGCTCTCAGATTTACAAAAACGAAGAACTTCAGAATGTGGTTGAGAGTGTTCAATGCAGTAAATCATGTGCTTTTCACGCACCCTATCTTGCAGATGCAGTTGGACATGAGATAATCAGATTTTTACTCCCCACAAACAACAGTCATGGAAGGCCAGTGGAGAGCCAGAAAGTTGCTCTTCTAGAACTCGTCAGAGACCAAGAGTTGCTTTGCTGCCTGTCTGATTTAAGTGGTTGTGGTCAGTCTGAGGAACCTGTGATATGATAAGATAGCATTCATAAGGTCATGTGGTTTACAAGCACCCAATCTTAACACAGCAGCCTCTAAGTGCTCCAGGATGGAGGGGAGGGAGAGGAACAAGACTTGCATGTTCAGAAGCTTATCTTGTGGTTCAGTGACATCAAGTATGTTTTCTTTCTGAATATTCTGTCTATCAGGATTTAGATTCTTATTGTATACATTGAACTCATAAAATTTACTCCTTTAACCTGTGAAAAATATTGCATTTTTGTCTCCAATCACTCTTTAATATAATGAATGAATAATTTATTAAGTGCATACTATGTGCAAAGAAAGCCCTGTGCTAAGAGCTTAGGATAACCAATAGAGAAGAAAGATGATCTTTGCTCTGGAAGAGCTCCCAGTCTAATGGGGAAGAAAACCCATAGGGAAGGTAAAAGTCCTATGGTTCTTGGGGTGTAGCAGCAGCAAAGCAGATGCTCATGGCTCTTCTTTAGTGTTTTTCCATTGATAAAATCATATCAGAAAATAATATGAATAAATAATTATTAAAGCTTTTATCCTAAACTTTTTCTGATTATTGGTCATTTTTAATGTTTCTCATATCTTTATCTGTATACATTTGAAATTTAACACCAATTGATAGTCATGCTGGTATTGCTGGAGATAAACCTGATACTAGATGTCAGTGAACGACTCAGATGAGTGCTTAAAATAAACAGGAACCATGTATGAGAAATACTGAGTTTTGCTTTCCAATAAAGAAAACATTATAATTTCCCTTGTTTTCTATCTGGCCACACACATATTGTTTTGGGGTTTTGGTTTTGGTTTGTCTTGGGGGTTTTTTGCTTTAAAAAGTTATTGCCTAAGATTTTAGAATATCTTTCTTTTTAAAAATAACAGAATAATTCTCATATGGCCAAATAGATAAGGGCAATCCTTCATGAATGCTGAGAGATGGACCCATTGCATGTTTTTTCTAAGTAATAAAAGTGGTATTCCTGTCTGAAAAACATGTAAAAAAGTTCCGTGCTCCCAAGGGAACCTGAGAGTAGAACAATGCAAATGCCAGTGGTTGGGAACCACTTAGCCCCACAATAAAACTGGGCCTCTGCCTCTCCCACAATCTCTTCACTCAGTGCAGCCCAGAGAAGCTTCGCTCTGTGTGTACAACTGAATTCAAGAGTGAATATCATCACACAATCTCATCAAAAAGATGGCGCTTCTCCAGTGGTTGAACTTGAGACATTCACATAGATATGGTGCCTACTCGAGGCTAAAGAGCGTGATAACATTTAAGTCCATGCCATAGTCAGTTTCCAGTCCCTGCTCTGCCACTCTGGAGCTGGGTAGCTGTGAGCAGTGAGGGGATTAGGAGCTTCCAGGGGGGAGATCTGAGATTTTGTGCATTGCGCATTCTGTTTGGCAGCATATTTTCACATCTGTTTTGTCATTTGATCATAAGGGGCAAGTATTATCAATAAAATAATCAGCAAATAGTGTGAGCACCTACTATGCACACAGTACTCTTCCAGGAAATAAAGAGAGGGATAAGACATTTTACCCCCCAAGGAAAAGGAGTGGACTGGCCTGGAAAAGCATTTATTAATGCTTTTAATATGTCTATTAAGTATTTAGTTGTTTTAAGTAAGTAGCATACAGATCCCTCCATTAAAAGAACTTTCATTCCTCTTAAAGGAGATGGCTTAGCTGCAGGGCTGTTGGAAAGACCTGGTGCATACCAGCCTCCTGTGATCTTAGGACCCAGGTGACACAAATGGCCTTTGCTCTGACCCCTGGGAAGGGGGTATTAGGCCCAAGGATCCAGGTGGAGAAAGCAGTTCTGGGTTACCTCTGGCTGTCATCGGTACTGGAGAGGAAAGAATTGAAGGGGTCCCTGGCCTAGTGGGAATTAGGCAAAGGAAAGCATTTTCCTGAACCTGTTCCTTCTGGTTCCTGGATCACCTATAGGGAACAAATAACTCTCCCCAAACAAACAAACAAAAAACTGGCAATGGGGTTGAAAATATAAATATATGAGAGTCCAGGGGAAAAAATGTGATTGGATGGAGATGAAAGAGTATTCATGGAAACTCAGCGTACAGGGAATGGGATGATGAGGATAGAATTGTCCTGTCACTAAATGAGTAAAATTGAGAATAATAGTACAGTAAGTGAACCCTTGACACACCAGTCAGAATACTTTGTGCTCACTTATCTTAAAAATGTCCTACCTGGAACAGTTCCAGAGTTAGTGGCCAGAGGATAATCTTAATATCCTTGTAGTGTAGTTAATAGTTTGCTGGACCTGGAGGCCAGAAGACCTGAATTCAAATCCTCCTCAGATGTTTTTTGTGAACAAATGACTTGCCCCTAGTTCCCCTCTCAATAAAATAGAGATAATAATTACACCTACTTCAAAGCATTTTGCAAGCCTTAGAGCCCTATGTAAATGTTAGTTTTAATAAGATGACACAAACACAATTTACATTTTAAATGTGGTTGGTTTTATGATAATGAATCCAGTTAAAAAATAGAGGTCATTATATGACATAAAATATTTTATTTAAATTAAAATGCAAAAAATTATTTTAAAATTCACAGAAGCTATTGTGTCCAGGCAGGCAAAGGGTTTGCTTTGGATGATAAATGCTATAGCATTTTTCCAAATTTTTCTTCAACTAAAAACAGAGTCAAATCAAATGAAATCTATGTAGTCTTTGATATTGTTTTTAAAAGTTCTGAGTGAAAGAAATGTGAAGTGATTTACTTCCTGTAATTGGTCATAAATTTACATAGAACCATATATATATATATATATATACACACATATATACATATATATACACATATACATATATATATATATACACATATACATATATATATATATATATATATATATTCCTAGCCTCAGAACCACTTCAGCCATCTAAAGAATGAAGGTTTCAGTTGCTTTTATGTGTCATCTAGCAAGAAGAGGATCCAAGATCTCAATATTTCATTTGTCCATGTGATTTTAAGTTGTGTGCTTTGAGAGGGAGGAAAGCTGTTTTCAAAATCTCTTTTTGTTAGTTCCCTCCCTGCATTGTTTTAAAGATGCTAAGTAGCTTTAGAGGCTTTGGGGATTAAGGTATTTCTCCCCTCCTCCTGAAAACTTTGATTTTTAAAAATGGACTTGTAAATGTACTTTATAAATAGCTTTAGAAATTCGTTAGTAATTATAGTCGGTTTGTATTTCTCAGATATGTTTTGTCAGGTTGTCCGGTGGCTAACCCGGTTGAATATAAGAATGCTTCTTAGTATAAACATTTTTAAAATTATTACTTCAATCATACTTTTGCTGCAGTTTTTCAGAGTTTAATTTTAAGACTACATAGCTGTAGCTTTTGCCTGTGTAGGGAGGGTGTAATGTTCAAAAAGTCGTGACCTCCCATTGATCGCTTCTATTGGTTTCCTGTTCTGATTCACTGGAAACCTTTTGGTCTGAATGCTTACTGCTGGTTTTAATCTGTCACGTTTACAATAGTTTTTTGAAGAAGCTGATAATAAAGCATAAATTTAGCAGTTCATTTCCTACTCATATTTAAGTTTTTGAGAACTGAAAAGTCTCAAATGGGAGGGTAGCGGTTGTTCTTAAGAATCCAACATAAATTACTGACCAAAATATGTTGGACTTTTTGGAGGGGAACCCATGCCATCTTCAGAATTTAGAATTGCAGGTTTTAACAATAGAAGTGAAGTAAGCCATCAAATAGAAATTATGTTTCCTGTTTTAAGAACTGTTTAGGAATTTATAGGAACATTAGAAGAGCATCTCTTAAATTTAAAAAGCTGCAACGTGATGTTTTACAGGGATTGAAAATGTGTAGAACCCAAATGTACTGATGTGTGCCCTATAATCTCATATGAGTCAACCTTGGAAATTTACTGCAACTGTTCACTTGGTATCACATGACGCACTTCTATGGCTTAAAGCCTGTCTAGTGGTGATCAAAGTTCATTTGGTTAGGGGTTTTTTTTACTCTGTGTGGATGACTTTTTTTTCCACTTTGTTGTGGATTGATTGTCTTTCAAAATACCCAATTTAGTCCTTCCTCTCATTCTTTTGACTTCAAGAATTGTTAGTCTTCAGCACAATTCTGTTACTCTTAGTTGTTAAATTAGGTGAAGGAAAATGCTAAGGGAGATGATTTTGCATCAGTCTTTCTACTTTGGCTTTGTAATTAAGTTTAAAATCATCCCCTGGTCTCTTAAAATTCAAAATTACTGTTACTCTATAATGTAGTAAAGGGAAGTAGACAGCTAACTGTACTGAAACCAGTCTGGGTGGCCCCCTGATTGATAGAAAAAAACCTCTTACTCCCAGAGGACACAATCTCTCAGCACAGATTTGGGACTGTGAATAAAGAACATGTATTTAGAAGCCACAAATAAAAATATTTTTTAAAAATCCATGCGACAATGAGGTGATCCTCTGAAACAAGCCATCTTTCCTTTTATCTTAAAGCAAAACAACATTGCTCAAACAAGAATGTTAAAAAAAAAAGACAGCATTCGTTGAGATCCACCTGCATGAATGCAAGTGTTTCAGCATCTTACCAAGTCAACAGACATTCACTTAGTGAGGAACGCCATCTCCGCTTGTACTTCCCAAATGTTGATGGCTTTCAGATCCTCTCTAGATTAAATTGGAAGAGACAGGTTTTCATAAAATAGCTTTTCTTCAAAACTGTTGCTACTGCTTGCTGTCCACTCCAGTTTCTAATTAGTCATTTTTATAGTCTAAATTGTTTTATATACTGTACTGTTGACTGTCATAAGCTACACCCATCCAGACTGGGAGGATGGCAGTTTCCTGGTTCTTATTATTTAGTGCTGTAATCTTTGCAACTCTGTAATTACATTTTCATTAACAGTTCTCCTTTGTAAATTATGTGTTTTTGTGCTAGCTTCTGAAGTAATTCGTGTTGCTTGAAACCAGTCAGGAAGTTCTCAGTTCTAACCTCCATGAGATTTGAGTTGGTGCAAAAATGATGAAAAATTGCTGCCAGAAAGACTTCCCTGTTCAAACAAAACCTTTCAATATTTTGACTTTCTTACTCTGTCTTTCTCTCATGCTTAACCTAATGAGGCAGTCTGCACCAGGTAAGAAATAGTATATTGCTTTAGCCTTTTATTAATAATATGCCTTCTGGCTACATGTTGATACTTTGCATTAAATTGCATGTTTCTCACTTCAGAATTTATAGAGTGATGAGACTAATCAAATCAACACTTCAGTGTTTTGGGTTTTGTTTTTTTTTTCCCAAACATTTCATCACCTTGTGTCAAGAATAAATAAATATACATATAAAAATTGTTAGTTCAGTATACCTAGACAGAAGGCATAATTTAGTGTTTTGTGCCAATTATTTGCTTAATAATAAATTGATTTTTAAATTACTTCTTAGTAATCAAATAAACACATGGAAATTAAAAAGAAACCTTTGCAGCTGTGCTTTTTGACCTATTGGCCAGAAAAGGAATTTTCTTTGTTTTATTTTGTGGTCTTTGTTGTTGTTTTTGTTTTGTTTTTTGAGGGGGAAGGCAAGGCACTTGGGGTTAAATGACTTACCCAAGGTCACAACTAGTAAGTGTGTCAAGTGTCTGAGTCAGGATTTGAACTCAGATTCTCCTGACTCCAGGGCTGGTATTCTATTCACTGTGCCACCTGCGTGCCCTGTTTATTTTATTGAAGTTAGATTTGGAGGTGACCCAGGATTCTAAAGAGTTTTGTGATTTTGGGTTGGAGGATGCTCCCAGCCACTCTTGGAGAGCTCATCTGTGCAGATTCTTGGAGATGAGGCTATTAGAGAGCTGTGATCTGCAGATGATAGCTTGAAAAGTACCCTGAAAAATGTAATTTCTTTTGCTTAAAATAACTTATTTGTTGCTATTTTGATTGAATTATCTTACTTGAATGAAAACTACTAAGCAACAAAATAAATTTTAAAGCAGTTGTACTCCTTGTTTATTTGGTATAATTAGAATCCTCTAGAAACATGCTGTTCCATCTTCACATACATGTTTCTTCCAACTATGTTTTAATTGTTTTCAGTTCTAATAAGTCTTGTTAACATTTACTTCCAGGATGTTTCATTTTATTACTTAGTGACTAAGGAAAATGGTCCGCCCTGAAGGCTAGCTCCAATACTTATCCTTAGAGGGAATGCCTAGCTGGGTACTTACCTTTATTTAAGAATTAATAATGGACTTTTTTTCAGCAATGACACTATATACTATCTGGAAGTCTCATGGTATAACCCTGAAGGGGTCATTAGGGGAAGGCACTGTTGATAAAAATAATGTATGGAATCTACCCAGTTCAGAGCAAAGATGCCAACTTTAAAAAAAAAATTCTTGTCGTCTATCCCGCAGTAACAGCATATGTAGCAAAAGAGAGAATGCACAGGTCTCTTGATGCTCAGATAGCAAAGGAGTCTTCCCTGTCCACTAGTAGGACCAGCCTTGGCCTCAGTCCTGAGGCCACAGGCCAGTGAATGGCTTCATGTTGTCTCTCACCATTGGTAGAAATGCAGTCTGGGGCAGCCTGCCCATTAGGAAGGGCTCTGTGCCACCTCTGTCCTGCCCAAGACTAGAAGAGATGGCCTCAAATGTCACCTTTCTTGCACCACACCAAGATTGTAAAATGAGTCCATCTGTTGTGTTTTGTGTCTCACTATTTTATTTTTTTTTTAGCCCAGACCTCATCAGTGTGTTGGAAACTCCTTTCACTGATGCAGATCAGCAGCAACTTCTCTTATGAATAATCTGAGAGAGGTGCAAGGGACACTGAGAGGCTGGGACTAGCTCGAGGTCACGCAGCCAGGATAGGTCAGAGGCCAGGCAGAAAGCTGTATCCCACTGATTGCAAGACTGGCCATCCCTCTCTCCATTGTTCAGGGTACACGAAAAATGCTTTTCCGCCTGTTCGTTCATAATACAAAAAGAAACAGAGTTTTCTTCGAGAAAGAGCCTTAAGGCTTATAACATCAGAATGCTTCAGGATCACCAAGAGCTAACCAGAAAGAAGAATGGCTCCAGCCAGGACACAGCTAGGGGGCACCATAGTGCACAGTGCACTGGACCTACAGCCTGGAAGACCTGAGTTCAAGTTCAGCTTCAGTCACTTACTAGCTGTGCAGACTTAAACACATCATCTAAGTGGCTTAAACAAGTCCCGCAACTCCATTTGCCTCAATTTCCTCATCTGTAAAAATGGGAATTATACCGATTATCATCCTTTCAAGGTTGTTATGAAAATCAATAAGATAATATTATTTTCCTCATTCAAAATATTTCATTGCCTCATTATAGTTCTTTTTAAAATTTTTAATTTGCTTATCTTAGCATTCTTTCCTTTTTAAATTCTGAGTCCCTCATTCTCTCCCTCTCCCATATCTTCTCATACCTGTTGAGAAGGTAAGAGATAATATTCTTAAAAGTCTTAGCACAGGATTTCTCGGGGGGGGGGGGGGCGGAGCCAAGATGGCGGAGTAGAAACAGCTCTTCCAAGCCTCTCTGCCCCCAGATTCCCACAAACTATGTAAAAAGGGACTCTGAACAACTTCTGGAGCCCCAGCACCCACAGAACGACACAGAGAAGCTAACCTCCCGCTGAGGACAGCCCAGCAGCCCTGCAGGAAGGACCAGCGCAGCGGTCTGGGAGCCGGCAGCGTGCAGAGCTCAGGAGCCGAGCTGAGCCGAGCCCAGGTCCACGTGAGCCGAGGTTTTAGCCCCAGGGCGGCAGGGCCAGCAGCCGGCTGGAGGAACCCCAGAACACCAGGAGCTGTGGCGACTCTAGAATTATCAACATAGACATGCCTAGGACAAAGTAAGAGGTTAGTGTCCTATGGACTTTGGGACCTGTATTTGGGGAATGCGTCGGCTCCCTCCCCTGGGGGCTAGAAGCCTCTGAGGACAAACGCCATTTTGTAGTTTTCAGAGGCAGCTCTGGCTCCCAGCCTACAAATCGTGGGGAGATCCAGCGATCAGTCTTGGGGGGTAATCGCTCTTGCTTTAACCTCCCTGGATCTGGATTGTGATCTAGGGTGGAAGTTGTGGGTGGGTTTACAGCTTGCCAGAAACGGAAGTTGCCCCCCACGTTCGGGACGAAAATTCCTCTAGCTGGCCTTAAAGCCATAGTGTGGCAACAAGCCCAAAAGTCAAGCAATTAAGTGGCAACATGCCAAGGCAAAGGAAACAGAAAAATGCAACCCTAGACTCCTATTTTGGGGGCATAGAGCGGGAAAAGGACTGTGAGGTCAGAAGTCCTGCTCCAAAAGCCCCAGGGGAAAACATGAGCGGGTTGCAGGCCATAGAGGACCTTAAGAAGGACTTTAAAAATCAAATAAGAGAAGTGGAGGAAAAATTAGAAAGAGAAATGAGAAGGATGCAGGAAAAGTATGAAATGAGGGTCAACAGCCTGACTGAGGAAAACAACACCTTAAAAAATAGACTAGCTCAAATAGCAAAGGAGGCCCAAAAGGGCAATGAGGAGAAGAATGCCTTAAAAAGTCGAATTTGCCAGATGGAAAAAGAATCTCAAAAGTTCACTGAGGAGATTCATTCCTTCAGAGTTAGACTGGAGCAAATGGAAGCTAATGACTTTATGAGAAATCAAGATGCTGTTAAGCAGATCCAAACAAACGAAAGATTAGAAGGCAATGTGAAATATCTCATGGGAAAAACCACTGACCTGGAAAATAGATCCAGGAGAGACAATTTAAAAATTATTGGACTACCTGAAAGCCATGATCAAGGAAAGAACCTAGAAATCACCCTTCAAGAAATTCTCAAGGAAAACTGCCCTGATGTTTTAGATCCAGAGGGCAAAATAGGGGTTGAAAGAATCCACCCATCACCTCCTGAAAAAGATCCCAAAAAGAAAACTCCCAGAAATATTTTAGCCAGGTTCCAGAATCCCCAGATCAAGGAGAAAATACTACAAGCAGCCAGGAAGAAACAACTTCTGTATTGTGGAAACACAATCAGAATAGCCCGGGACCTGGCAGCTTCTACACTGAGGGATTGAAGGGCATGGAATATGATATTCCAGAGGGCAAAAGAACTGGGAATGAACCCAAGGGTCACCTACCCAGCAAAACTGAGTATTTTGTTTCAGGGGAAAATATGGTCATTCAGTGGAATAGAGGACTTTCAAGCATTCTTGAGGAAAAAACCAGAATTGAATAGAAAATTTGACATCCAGACACAAGAAGCAAGAGATGCCTGAGAAGGTAATCAGGGAAAAGAAATCAAAAGGAACTTATCAAAGTTGAACTATTTACATTCCTATATGGAAAAGCAATAACTGTGACTGATGATATCTTTCTCACTATGAAAATAATGGAAGAAGGGGTGTGGTCATATGAATACATATGTGAATGTGTGTGTATATGGTTACAGTTATATATGGATAGAGGGCATAGGTTGAATTTGTTGGGAAGGGAGAATACTCAAGGGATGAAATTATGAGGTGAGAGAGGAAAGTGGCAAGAGGAGATGGGGAGAGACAGGGTAGGGTAAACTATCCCATGTAGAAGAAGCAAGGGGAAGTGGTTGGAAAGGAGGGGGAGAATAAGGAAGGCTAAAAAGGCAAAACCACATTCACATTGAATTTGGTTCAGGGAGAAAATGACATACATACTAAATGGGATATCTCAACCTGCAGCAGGATAGGGGGAAGGGGGATGAGAGGAGGGATGATGGATGGGAGGGCATCCTTGGGGTGAGGGGAGGTTGGAAGTACCCACTATAGAAGAGGGACAGGATTATGTAGGGAATGGACCAGGTGAGGGGTGGGATGAGTGGGAGGGAATTATAAGCAGCCTTCTACAATATATCTACTATGATAATGTTTTGCATAGCTAGACATGTACAACATATACTGAATTACTTATCTCCCAAGAAGGAATGGGTGACAAGGGAGGAAGGAAATGGATCTGAAATTCGAGGTCGTAACATTAAATGTTTCAAATATATATAAATACTATTATTAATACTCTTTTGCTTGTAATAGGGAGATAAGATGTGCAGGCATTGGGACACAAAGATTCACCTTCCTCTAATGGAAAAGTCGATGGGGGTATGGGAGAAGGTATGGGAGAGAGCAGATTGGAGGAAGTGATATCTTGTGGGACTACTATTCTGGGAGGTTGGGTAGGGGAATAATGGGGGGAAAATGATTGTAACTCAAAATCTGGCGGAAATGAATGATGTAATACAGAAGTTAATAAAGCATTTGTTTAAAAAAAATAAATGAAAACAAAACAAAAAAAAAGTCTTAGCACAGTGACTGGCACGTAGGAAGCACTATAGAAATTCTAGCGAGTGTTATTACTGTTATTAGCCTTTTGTTCAAAATAAATCCTAAAGAGGCTTCTCTGTAGCTATCAACCAATCATTTATTTGTTTCAGACCTCCTGACTTTAATTGGATTTGTTACCCATTACGGGACCTTGTGCCCCTGCAGTCAAGTGCCAGCCTTGACTTTGCAGCTCTCACTTATTCTTCATTACAGTCAGGATAGACTACTGCCATCCCTCATTCTCATCCTTCCCTGATATCTCTCCATGCTTTTTCTTGAGCTGTCCACCATAACCAACATGGATTGCCTCTCCTTTCCACATTCTTGATATGTAACAGTATCTTGGACTTCTTTGCTTCCCTCTGATGGTTTTTGACCTGTGGAGGTAATAGAAATCTTCACTGTAGAATGCCTAAGAAAGAGAAAATGCCATAGCTAGGAAACTGGAAGGTATGGATCAACAGCAACAGTGAAATCTTTCATGAATTGTGCTCTGCCTTAAGGTTGGCTACTGGGGGCAAGAGGAGCAAAGACAAAGGGGAGCATAGAGATGATGAAGGGGGTAGGTGGAAAAAAGGGGGCCGAGGGATATATAAGGCAAGCAGACAGTAAACGGGGGAGAGGACCTGCTGTTCACGTTTAGGAAAGAAGGAGAAATGTTGCAGTTTTTAAATCAGTCAGTCAGCAGGCATTTATTAAAGTTCCTCCCATGTCCCAGGCACTGTGCTGGCCACAGCCTGTGCCCTCCAGGAACCTAGATTCTATCAGGGGAGACAACCTGAACTTATGAACACATATGTAAAATACATACAAAGTAAATACGCAATCATTATGATAATGAAAGCTTTAACAGCTGCAGGGGTCCAGAAAAGCTGCTGGCAGAAGATAGAACCTGAGTTGGGTCTTAAAGAAGACTCAGGATTCTGAGAGCAGGAGTTGAAATAGTTTTTCCCAGGTATAGTGTCCACCAGAACAAATGTATGTAGTCTGGAGATGAGGAACAGTGAAGCCAGTATGAGAAAGGAAGTAAAGTATAATCTACTCTGGAGTTTGAGTAGAAGAATGACATGGTCCAGCCTGCCCTGTAGGAAAATGCTTTGCAGCTGTGTGGAGAATGAAGAGTAAGAGGGGTGAAGCCGGGAGCCAAACTATGAGCCTCTTTGTAATGATTCAACCAAGAGGAAATAACACAAAAGTGATCCCTGCTTCTAAGGAGCTCACATACTAATAGGAGAAGCAACAGTAACTAGGCACTTAGAAGACACAGGTGAGAAGACTGAATTGCCAAGAGGAATCGAGAAGTCTCCAACAGAAGGTGACGTTCAAGCCGAGTCTTGAAAGAAGCCAAGAATATTAAGGCAGAAATGAGGAGGAATACATAGGGATCAGACAGCAAACACCAGGATTTTGAACATGGGTGACTGAAAGCATGGCAGGTCCCTTTATAGAAACAGTTCCAAAGAGAGGTTAATTCTCCTTTGGAAATGCTGAGCTTGGGGTATCTGTGGAACATCCACTTAGAAACGCCCAGCAGGCTGTAGGTAATGTGGGCCTGGAGCAAAGGAGGGAAAAGTGGGCTGGATAAATAAATCTGGAATCTATTTAGAGATGAATATTAAAGCCATGGGAGATTACCAAGTGAAAGAGTATAGAGAAAAAAAGAGAAGAGGACCCAGAAAAGGACTTTGCATATGTGATCCTTTAAAGGAGACTGAAATAGGGATCAGAAAGGCAGGAGAACTGAGACATTAAAAAAAAACACAGGAGAGAGTATTCAAGAGGAGAGCTTGGTCAGCAAGGCTAGATGCTGCAGAGAAGTTAAGAAAGTTAAGAGCTTGGGGCGGCTAAGTGGCACAGTGAGTAGAGCGCCGGCCCTGGAGTCAGAAGGACCTGAGTTCGGATCCGGCCTCAGACACTTAACCCACACAAACAAAAACCTAGCCGTGTGACCTTGGGCAAGTTACTTAACCCCAATTGCCCTAAAAGGGGCGGCTAGGTGGCGCAGTAAGAGCGCCGGCCTCGGAGTTGGGATGACCCGAGATCAAATCCGGCCTTAAAAAATGAGCACCCACACATAAATAATGACTAGCCGTGTAACCTTGAGCAAGTTACTTAACCCCAATTGCTTAAAAAAAAAAAGAAAAAGAAAAAGAAAGTTAAGAGCTAAGATTTTGACCATTAACAGCAATCATTGGTGACTTCGGTTGAATTGATAAAATTGGAATCCTGTTGCTAGGGGTAAAGAGAGAGGAGGAGACGTAGAACTAGTCAGTGTAGACAGCTTTTCTTCTGGGATCCTGGCTGACAATGGGAGGAGAGAGAGCAATGACTTGGAATGGTGAGGTCTAATGAGAATTTTTTCTGTATGAGAAAGACTGGGCCATGTATGAAGATGTAGATAGGAAGAACTCATAGATCAGGAGAAATTAAAGTGGACAAAGAGAGGTGAGCAACCTCCAAATTGGTCATGACCAATGATAAAGCCTGAGTCAAGATCCTTAGGTAAGAGTGTGGGAAGGAAGGCTCTTCAAGGAAAGGGAACAGATTTGAAACAGCCACTGGTGGGAGTGGGATAGAGTCAGTTGAGGAGCAGTAAAAGGATTGTGTTGTTACAGTGGAGAGTCCAGTTGAGATAAGATGGCGTACGTTTATTTGTAGTGAACCCAGTCAAAATAATTATATGACTTCCTCAGGCCCCAAATTATTCCAGTCCCTGCCTCAGTTTTCTTCTAAATCCCCAAACTCTCCATTTGTTCCCTAAAAATTGTGGTCCCCAGTCTGAGAAAGTGTTCTCGAGGAAAATGTCCTTTCTAGTTCTTTGTTTTGGCTTTATTCTGTAAAGAGGATAACTGAACCTTTTCTTCTCTTGTAGAACTGCTTGGTAACAATGTGGTTCTATTTCTATAATTGTATTGCTGCTTTTTTAAGTCTATGATTGAGTAGAAACTTCTTGTGATATGGCATGTGTAGAACTTTTGCTAATTTATTTGTCACAACTGTTTATTACAAAATTAAATCAAAGAAGGTACAAAATGTGAAACGGATCTCAAACTGGACTCTAGGATGAACCAGAATCAAAAGTTTTGTCAGGCACATGTTCATGTATGAGGAGTCCACAGCTTATAAACTCAGAAAGAAGTTATGGTCCCCAAGTTCACTTATAAGTAGATTGGAACCAAGAACACATTTTCCAACAAAAATAATGTTCTAAATATTGATTAAATTCCCAGACCAGTCCATAAAAGTCTAATCTGTAATGCAGGCAACAGCAAAAACAACCTCAATATTTGCATTGCAGAAAATAAAATTTAAAAGAGGCTAAATTTTAAAACAATGTATTCATCTTGGGCAGTTTGAGAAAAAGCTTGTTTAATTAGAGGAAGATGATACTATTTTGTGCCCTCTGAAGAAGACCAGGTAACTAGAAGGTTTGTAAAGGCTGATGACTCTTATATCAAAACTTACTTCATTTTCCTTGATAAAATATATTACCAGCACTGGATATAAACTTGTGGTCAGTATCATTTTTTGGTTCACAACTGGAAATAAGGAGAAAGATTTTTCTGAGAGAGCTAACTAAAAGAGGAAAAGAGAAAGGATTGGAAGAAGGGGTACCTAAAAACCATGGAGGTGGGTGTATATGTAATTAGCTGAACTGCGTGCAGAAAAAAATGGGTGAATAGTGTGGATGTCTCCTAGGAACAAAGGAGAGGAGGGCGGTTGAATGTGTCTCTGTGCAGGCCAAAACTTAAAATTAGCCAGGTGTTCCTAATTCAGGGATGTGCACAGGTAGGGACGCTGCTATTTCAGCTCCCTTTTCAGGTGAAATAAGCCAAATTAGCATTAGTCTAAGACCACAAAATGTGTTTTCTTACACACTTAACAGCATCCATAGGTAATCTAGAAACCTATTTTAAGCTCCTAGTTGAGATGACTGGGAACAGTTTTGAGTTTGACTTTATTTCCCTTGGGTGAGGAGAAGGGAGAAGGAACATCAACAGAAGGAAGAATTAATCATAAAAAGTGGTTAGCCTGCTTCAGAACAGTTGAGAATTGAACTTATTAGACTTTTACTACATTTTTAATTGTTTAATTCCTAAAATAAATGTCTGCAGAAACACTGGGATTTGAAACTGTGGTTGGGCCAGCTCAGACAAGTCAGGTGTATTGCAGTTATGGATACTTTGCTCTTAGAGAACTTCATTTGAAGACTCATGTTAATAACCAGATTTGATTCTTGTCTGGTTTAGGACTTTTTTTAAAAAAAATTAATTCTCACTTCAAAAGTTCCATTTGGTTGTAGTTAACTTGATGCTGTGGTGTCTTGAGCTTAAAACATTCATGAAGAACAATGGCTAGTTTTCCTACTTAGGTATAGAGACATAAAGTGAAACCTGAAACACTTTAAAACTCATTTGTGTATAAACTTAATCTGTGCTGTATCTTAGGAATTAGGTGGTTTTTTTAGTTGTTGTTTTTCCATAAATTGACATCACCTCATGAATGGACAGTAATATTCAGCATGATTTTAATTTGTAAAAGAAAGTTTAATTCTTTTGTTCTTACTACTAAAAACAAAAAACTATTTACTTTTTTTCTAGTATGAGTAGACAGTGTAGTGATGAATTTTCAGCCTCTTTATGTGTCAAAAGAAATCCTCAGCCTGTGATTCATGGCAGCTAAAGGGAAGGTTGATCTATCCCAGCCCTCCGGGGGTCAGTGACAGTGCTGAAGGAGACTCCTGCCTTCCAAACAATCAGGAAATTGCGCTTCCTGTGCTGTGCCTTCCTTCCTAACAGCCAGGAAGAGAGAAGAGTGAAGAAACACTGTTATTTCTAAAAAAAAAAAAAAAAAAAGACTGGGAAGAAGAGAGATTGCACTTAATTTGTTTTAAGACTGGGAGCTCTAAATCATTGTGGGGTTGCAATATTGTGATGTGAGGTTGCCTCAGAATAAGGCAGTTGTGATAGTGTGGTATTGCAAGTGAGGTTCTCTGGTGATTTGTCCCCCTGCTTCTGTAGAGTGGGGCTGTATTTGGGAAGGTCTCATCTAGTTCACAAAAGTGGACTAGAAATTCACCCGAGTCTTATTGCAAGACAGTACTTTGGTTTCATGCAAATAATTGAGGTATTAATTTTAATGAAGCCAGGCATCAATTGTAGGAAGACCCTTCTTTCTCATGCCTGCCCTAATTAAAATCTAGGTGAGAAGAGGTAGCAGATAGCTTGTTGGCACTCCCAGGGAATCTGGGGCTGAGGGGTACTTTGCCCCGCCACTGTTTTAGTGTCTGGCATCCAGATTTTATTCTCAATTTCTCTTTTTTAAGCATAATAGTGTTTGCAATATCAAAACAGTATGTATATTTTTGTATTATTTTTTCTTTAAAACTTGAAAAAATACAAATTTGCTTCCTGAGAAGTGAAGCTGTTGATATTTCCAGGTGGGAAATATTGACTGTTTGGTTTCTAAGTATTGTTTTCTGGTTTTTCTACAGTAAGAACAGGATGGTTCTTGTTTTCTAACTAGAAGCAGTTCAGGGTATTGGAATAAATAAAGCTTGAAGGTGTAAAACCATCCTCATTTATTCAGAGGGCAAGGAACGGCATCTTAATGTGCACAGGAGTTGTCTTTGCCTTGTCAAAATGTATTGTAGGGACTTGTTAAGTTTCAGTATGTTAGCTTTAAAGGTACAGGAAACTGGCACACATCGAAGGATGCTTACAACTGCAAGGGACAAGTAACCCCTGACTCCTTCTTATAATGTGTATTTTGTTGGAAATTTATCTTGTTTGCTGTTTGCTAAATATTAATGTGCTGGTTTGGGGGTCTGTTTTTGTTGTTGTTTTGTTTTTTTTTAACAGCTCCGGTGCCTAAAAGGCAAGAGGGGCTTCTCAGACCAACCCACTTTTGATGGGATCCACATTGTCAACCATTTAATAGGAGATGATGAATCATTCCATTCCTCTGATGAAGATTTTATAGCTAATTCCCTTCGGGAGGGCAGAGTCCATTTTCCTCTGCACAGAAGATCTGGCCTGATGACTTTGGACCCTGCTGCAGAAGGCAGTAGTGAGAGCGAGACAGAGGACGGCATATTGGAGACAAGAGAAAGCAAGAAGGGGATTCCAAAGGAAAAGAGGCAGAAGAGAAGAGAAAGTTACTCCACTACTGTCTGATCATCACTGTGACGCCAGGCGTGGCCTTTGAGATGGGCGGTGTTATCGAGGGACTGAGAAATCCCAGAGAACATGACTTCAGACCTTGGGGGCTTGCCTTCCCCAGGACGCACATATCCATTTGACAGTCTTTCTGTCTTTGCCAAATCCCCCAAAAACACCATTGCCATAGACTAGCCTTAGAGTATGGTTAATGGGTAAAACAGTATTACTGGATGTTATTTTTCATGAAAGTTTCTCGTTTTGGAAAATGCAAAGAGAACACATACTACATGGGAACCATTTTGAAGCTCATAAATATGTAAAATATAACTACTTTTCTTTGAAAGAAACTGCTTGTGTGCAATAGTTTATGCTCAGTGAACAGATTGTGTTTTTATGTTTATGAATTTGAGTTTAAGATGGCTGTTCAGCAAAGCATTGATCAGGACATACATTCAATTTACCTTATGTTTGTTTTTTATTATTAAAAATTACTGTATTATTGGCAGCCCACTGAAGGCTTCCAGACACACCCTTTTTCTGTACAATTTTATAAACACAAATTAATGGTTATGCTATTTGTCCTGAGGGTTTCAGTTTTTTTTTTTCATTTAAGTCGTATGTGCATATATGATACTTTCAATGTGTTACTGGTCAAATAGTTTGTTAACTACACTGTATTGTTTATTTGTACATATTTATAAATCTGTACCAATCTGAAGATGTACATTACACATCATTTTATATGGGGAATGTAAATGTTTGCAATATGGCTGCTTTGGGCATTCTAACAGGAATTCTGTACATAGAGAGTTGAAGTGAATTTGAAAAATAACACAGTAAACACTAATATTTTAATAGCTTTAGTATTTGACTTAGCCTTTGACACTAGCAAATTCATGATTTAACTAATGCTTGTTCAAAAACACTATTGATGGAAATCTTTTAACTACATGGACCTAATAAATTTTTCATGATTTAATAAAGTTGTGGCATGTATTGGTTAGTCAGCGCTAATGTTCTGTTTTATGTAATAATAATCCAAGCTACATTCCTGTTGTACCCCTAAAGAATCCAGAAACAGTCTTACCAAGTTTCTTGTCTCGTGTGATCCTTGGTTGAGGCAGTGAGATAGAGTTCTTCCTTCCAGGTTCTAACACCTCTAACCCTCAGACATTTTCCTCTGCTGGGTTATTTAAACCTTATAGTGCAAGTCTGCAAAGTAGAAACAGTAACCTCACAACAGTCACTCTAGAACCATAGGGCTTTAGTCCACAGATCTACCTCCCCTCCCCCCGGTCTGTGTAGAGATTTCAGATTTCTGGGAACTTAGATAGGAAATACAATTACCCCTTTGTTTTCTCCAGCCTTTGGTTTCCTTCGTAATAATCCTAGGGTTTTTTTTTTATTCTATTAGCTTTAAAGCATTATTATGAGAAGGGATCCATCCACAGGCTTCACCAGACTGCCATAGGACTCTGACACACAAAAATGGTTAAGAACTTAACCTTTTTAGAATGACCACAAAGGTCAGCCAGCCCAGCCCACTACTGCTAATCCATGACTTGTACTCAATTTAGGATACAAAATAGGACATCTATGTTCCTCTAATATTTCAAAGAAAGGTTTTCTGTTAGATACAGTGTTGCCTAATGTCTGGAAGTCTGGCGGGGAAACCAGGGAGACCTGAGATTGATCTCTGCCTCTGAATACCTACTGGCAGTGTGATCTTGGATAGGTCAATCTCTCAGTGTTCTAGGCAAGTTTCTAAAACTCTGTTGAAAAACAGATGCTGGTAGAGATTTTCGTCACCCAAGGGCTCCCTAAAGACATCAGTGTATTCAAAGCCATCTAAATGGAAAATACATCACTGTAAATCTTCTTAATATATTTAAAACTGTCAAAGTAAAGAGGGAAAAGTCTTCCTCTTTAATGTGCTATCATATGAACATGTGTGTTTGGAGAAGTAAAAATAATTAAATGAAGGCAGGCTTCAGTGAAAATGAACATCATTGATTGACTTTTAAAATATAGACTGTAGAACCCTGTTTTAATTCCATACTCTAAAACCAGGGTCCTTAACATTTTTTGTGATAGACTCCCTAGGCAGTCTGCCAAAACCTTTTCTTATTCTCAAACTAATGTTTTTTAAATGCACAGGATTACAAAGGAAACCAATTCCTTTATACTAGATATAATTTTTTCCAATTTAAGTTCATAGACCTTCTCCCAGAAATCTCTCCATGGGCCCCAGGTTAGGAAGCTCTGTCCTAGAAAGTCTCCATGAAGAATGATCTAGGTACTGTAACTAGATCGTAGGTTATCTAGTTTATTGGGAATGATCATGGTAAGTCTTTTTTTATTTTTTGCTTTTTTGCTTTTGGGAGGGCAATTGGGGTTAAGTAACTTGCCAAAGGTCACATGGCTAGGTTTTTGTTTGTGTGTGCATTAAGTGTTTGAGGATCCGAACTCAGGTCCTTCTGACTCCAGAGCCGATGCTCTACTCGCTGCATCACCTAGCCGCCCCCCATGCTAAGTCTTAATCTGTTGAGAACTAGCATTTGAACTTTAGAGAGATAAGAAGTAAAGACCTTTTTACTAAAGAACTTTGACTTTGGGCCTCTTATTTTCAATCCCCCTTCTACCCTCTAATTTTGCCAAGCTTCAGAATCTTTATTCATGAAAAGTATTACAGGAGTCACCATTACTGATCATTGCTTTTCAGCTCCCAGCAAAGACAACCATCAAGACTTTATCCTCAAAACATCACAGAGAGAAAAAATAAGGATATATTTTTTAAAAATCAAACCTGCTGAGTTGGAGACAATATATATGTATATATGAATATACATGCACATATACATATATTTGCATATATGTCCAATAATTGGAAAGTCTCTGGATGAATTATGGCATGATCAAATATACGATAAAAAAAAAAAGGATTTTAAGCACAAATGTATAAAGACCCACAGGAGGAGATGCAGAATAATATTAACAGCCAAAAATGAGTGTATGCTGGGCACAACTACATAAAAAGTAAAGGAGAAAAAAGGGACCATGGAGCAGGCCTAGAAGAAGACTAAGGAACAAAGGCCTTTTCTTGCCTTGTTTGTTAACTGTTAAATCATTTGGTTCATTTCTGTGATATAACTGGGTCTAGCTTAAGATTTCCCCCTTCATATGTTTGAGTATTTTGTTGATGGTTATTAAGTTTATGTTTTAATTTTTTTTAAACCTTTATTGAGAAGATTTCACCCTAGCATTCTCTTGTCATTCATTGTCTGTTAGGTCTGATGGCAGAAATTTCCCTAGAAGAGACTCAACCTGAAAACACATTCCTAAAATGGCTAACAGTGACTTGTTGGAGCTATGGTGCATGCTCTATGAGAGTTTTTTTCTGATTCCTTTCATGGAGAAAGTGTATGTTAAAAGATATAGAGGAAAGCCGGTTTTCCCTACATAAGTAGTTCAGTAAAGTATTCATCAGTTGGCATAATATTTCTGTGGTATTTAGATGTCAACAATTCATATCAAGCACCTTCATTTCCAGAAAAAATGACCCATTCACTATTCTGAACCTTCTGCCAGTTAGCATAATTTACATACATGGCACTTGAAAGCTTATTTATAAAGCACGTTATGTGCCTTGTCTCACTTGGTCCTCCCAACAGTGAGCTCCCCAGACGTTCCTGAGATTGACTTAGTAATCCACCCAGGAAAAGCCACACAAGTACTGAATATCTATTCCCCAGAATATGGGATGCAGTTGAATTAGTTTATCAGCGCACACGTCTTGGATAGCCACTGCACCTGGATATTGGGCTGGCCCCAAACCAGAGGAGGAGAAGGAAAGTGGAATGGATTACTTTTGGGAAATTACACAGTGTTTGGTTTGGTTTAGTTTTTTTTTAACTGACTTCAAACTGTTCTCTGTCACCAAGGACATTTTTTAAAAAAATAAAAACACCAGCATTTTTGCTGTGAATCATTGAATGCTATAAACTCTGAAGATTTAACTATTGCAGGGGACCCAAAGAACAATGGAAAGATACATGGCGGGCAAGTGGACTCCAGCATGTTACTAACAATGACTTGCATTAAAGATGTGATGTTCAAAAGAGATGGGCCAGACACACAGGAAAAGTGAAGGAGGATGAATGAATCATTGGTTGACTCAATTTATTACGAGTCAGACACTGGGGATACAGAGACTAGAGGTAGCCCCTGCCCTCAAGGAATTTCTATCCAGTTAACTGTGCATACACACATAAGTAAACAGAATTTGCAAAGCCAATACAGAGTGCCATAGAGCCTAGAAAGGCTCTATGAGGCACAGGTGAGGAAGGAGCCCACTGCAAGCAGCTGGGGATAGGCTATGTGAGGGTGTTACCTTATAGCAGAGTAGTAAGGCTAGTTTGGATGGAGAATAGACTTGAAGTGAGAAAATTGTGATCAGCCTGGAAAGGTAGACTGGAATACATTGGGTGGTAAAGTTAGACAAGAGGGACAAGCAAAGGAACTTTCTTTGGTCTAGAGCAAGGGTTCTTTGTGTACATCATAGACTTCCTTTAGCACTCTGGTGAAATAGCCAAAGAGACTCCACAGAATTCTGTTTTTCAATAATTTAACCTCTTCCAGTGCCAAGATGGCAGGGTGAGAAAGGAACTTTCTGAAGACCTCCCAAATTCCCCTCCAAACAACTAGAAAGGTGCCTCAGAATTTGTCTAGGAATAGGGAAAGTCTGTATCACTGGGGTGGAAAGGGAGTGAGGTACAAGAGCAGCAACCACCAGCCTCACAGTAGGGGGCCTGCAGCAAGGCTCCAAGCCTGGGGCAAACCACCAGAGACCCTACCTTCCTGCAAGGAAGCAGCCTGTGTAGCTCAACAAGGCCCTAACCTTGCTGGCCCCCTTGAAGACCAACAGTGAAGCCCTGTCCCAGGGTTAGACAAAAGAGAGACCCTGTTTCTATAGTAACCCAGTAGCAGCACTCCACCCCTCAGGCAGATCAGTAATTACTCCTCTGCTTGCTAACAGAGAAGTCCTGTTTCCATAGGAACCCATACGGCCCCACCCCTGGAGCAGGCCAGCAGTTAAACCCCACACCCAAACGAGGCCCCACCCCCACAGTATAAATCAGAAGGGAGGCCTACAGCAAACAGCTAAGCCCTGAAGCCCAGTGAAAGCCAGCAGTAAGACCCAGAACCCCAGCACAAAAAAAAAAAAAAAGCTTGGGATGTACAGAACCAGAGCTCAATTCTCACATAAAAACCCCAAGTCACACACACACACAAAAGGCAGAAAATGAGCAAAAAAAAATTAAAAAGGCTTGACTATAGAAAGTTACTATGCTAAAAGGGAGTATCAAAGCATAAGCTTAGAAGAGGGCAGTAGTGTCAAAATGGCTACATGTGAAACCTCAAGGAAAAATGAAATTTGGTCTCAAGCCCAAAAAGAATTCCTGGAAGAGCTTAAGGATTTTAAAAGCAAATTAGAGAAGTAGAAGAAAAACTGGAAAAAAAGAAATGAAAGTGATGCAAGAGAATCATGAAAAAAAGAATCAAGAGCATAGGAAAAGATATACAAAAACTTACTAAGGAAAATAACTACCTAAGAAAATAGAATTGGCCAAATTGAAAAGGAAGTAGAAAAGCTAACTGAAAAAAAATTCCTTAAAAAATAGAATTGAGCAAGTGCAAACTAATGACTCTATGTGATATCAAGTTGCAATAAAACAAAATTTTAAAAATAGAAGAAAATGTGAAATTTATCATTGGAAAAATAACTGGCCTAGAAAATAGATCCATGAGAGAGAATACGAGAATTACTGAATAACCTGGAAGCCATGATCAAAAAACCCTGCACAACATCTTTCAAGAAATTATCAAAGAAAAACTGCCCTGATCTAGTAGAATCAGAGGCCAAAATAGAAATTGAAAGAATACACTGATCACTAGCTGAAAGAGATCCCAAAATGAGAAGTCCTAGCAACATCATAGCCAAATTCCAGAGCTTAGAGATCAAGGAGAAAGTACTACAAGCAACCAAAAAAATAAAAATTCTAAAACATGGAGCTACAGTCAGGATTGCACAGGGATTGACGGCTTCTACATTAAAGAACTGGAGGGATTGGAATATGATATACTGGAAAGGAAATGAGTTAGGATTGCAACCTCCCCAGAAAATTTGAATTTAATCTTTCACGGGAAAAAATGGATATTTAACAAAACAATGGACTTTCAAGCCTTTCTAATTAAAAGACCAGAGCTGAATAAAAAATTTAATTTCTAAATAAAAGACTCAAGGAAAACATAAAAAAAAAGAAACAAGAAGAGAAAACATAAGAAATTCATTAAGGTTAAACTGTTTATATTTCTATATGTCAAGATAATATTTGTACCTTTTGACAACTTTATTACTATAAGAGCAACTAAGAGGATTATATGTAGGCAGAAGGTGTGGATATAAAGTGACTTTGTTGGGATGATACCAAAAAAAAACCAAGGAATAAGAAAGAAAACTGCACTGGAAGAAGAAGGAATGGGAAGATTGAATGGAATAAATTATCCCCGCATAAAAGAGGTATGAAAGAGCTATTATAATGGAGGGTAAAATGGGGGTGGCAGGTAAAGCTTAAACCCTTCTCATCAAAATTGACTCAAAGGAGGAGTAACTTACACACTCAGTTGGATATAGAAATTTATCTTACCATATAAGGAAGTAAAAAGGGATGGGGATAATAGAAGGGGAAGGGAGGACTGGTAAAAGGGAGAGTATATTGGGGAAGGCAGTGATCTAGAAGTAAAACAGTTGTGAAGAGGGAAAGGGTGGGGGGGTAAGATAGAGAGGGGGGATAAACAAGTAAAATATAGTGTGGAGGGAAATACACAGTTATAAATATAAGTGTGAAAAATAAATAAATGTAGATGTGAATGGGATGAATTCACCCATAAAATGGAAGCAGAATGGATTTTTAAAAGAATCCTATAATATGTTCAAAAGAAACACGTTTGAAGCAGAGATACTCAGAGAGTAAAGTTAAGGGGCTAGAGCAGAATCTGTTATGCTTCAGCTGAACCAAAGAAAGCAGGGGTAGCAATCATGATCTCAAGACAAAGCAAAAGCAAAAATAGATCCAATTAAAAGAGACAAGGAAGGAAATTATATATTGCTAAAAGGTACCATACACAATAAAGTCATATCAATACTAAAAATATGCACCAAATGATATAGCATCTCGGTTTTTTTTTTTAAGCAATTGGGGCTAAGTAACTTGCTCAAGGTTACATGGCTAGTCATTATCTGTGTGTGGGTGCTCATTTTCTGAGGCTGGATTCGATCTCGGGTCATCCCAACTCCAAGGCCGGCGCTCTTACTCACTGCGCCACCTAGCCGCCCCAGCATCTCAGTTTTTGAAAAAGAAATTGAATGAGCTACAGGAGGAAATAGATAAAAAACTGTACTAGTGGGGGATCTCAACTTTCCTCTCTCAGAACTAAATAAATCTAACCAAAAAATAAAGAAGGAAGAAGTTATGGACAATATAGATAATAATGGACAATAAGAGAGTTTAAAATTAATTGGAAATCAAATAACCTAATCCTAAAACACAAATGAGTCAAATAACAAATCATAGGAAAATCAATAATTTCATTAGCGAAAATGACAATGAGACAACATACCAAAATTTATGGGATGCAGCCAAAGTAGTACTTAGGGAAAGTTTTCTATGCTAATTGCCAACATCAATAAAATAGAGAAAAAGCAGATCAGTAAATTGGGCATGCAACTAAAAAAAAACTAAAAAAAAACAATAAATTAAAAATCTTCAATTAAGCACCAAATTGGAAATCCTGAAAATCAGGATTAAACTAATAAATAAAACTAGAAGCTGGTTTTATGAAAAAGCCAACAAAATAAATAAAACAGTGGTTAATTTGATTTTTAAAAGGAAAAGAAAACAAAATTGTAGTATCAAAAGTGGAAGGTGTGAATTCACCACCAATGAAGATGAAATTAAAACAATTGTAAGGACATTCACCAATCCATGTAAAAGGGACTCTGAACAAATTTTGGAGCTACAGAACCCACAAAATGACACAGAGAAGCTAACCTCCCACTGAGAACAGCCTGGCAGCCTGGTAGAGAGTGGCCAACACAGCTCTCTGGGAGCCGACTCCAGCCCCTCGAGAGCCAGAGGTTTTAGCCCCAGAGAGGCCTGACCAACAGCTGGCTGGAGGGACTCCAGAACACCAGCAGCTGTAGCCATTTCCAGAATTATCAACACATAGATGCTAAGGACAAAGTGAGAGGTCAGTGCACTATGGATTTTGGGACCACTAGTGGGGAGAGAGTCGGCTTTTGCCCCCAGGGCAAGAAGCCACTGAGATGCTTAGGTGCAGCCTGTACCACATTGCAGCTTCAGCTCCTGGCCTGCAGACTGTAGGGGGACCAGACAACCAGTCTAGGGGGTAATCACTCTTGCTTTAACCTTGGATCTGGATTGTGGTCTGGGGTAGAGGTCCTGGAGTATGTGACCAACTTGCCAGAGTATGTGGAGGCTTCAGAGAGGCCACCCAACTAATACCTCCAGCAGCTGAGAAAACCCCAGCATTTGAGACAATAGCTCCCCTGTCTGGTGTCAGAGTCCTTCTGTGGCAACAAGCCCCAAAGTCAAGTAATTGAGTGGCAACATGCCTAGGCAAAGGAAACAAAATGAACAGAAAAATTCAACATTAGACTCCTATTTTGTGGCAAAGAGGGTGGAAGCATGGAACAGGAGGAGGACTATGAGGTCAGAACCCCTGCACCAAAACTGGTTACAGGCCATACAGTACCTTAAGAAGCAGATAAGAGAAGTGGAGGACAAATTGGGAAGAAAAATGAAAATGATACAAGAAAATTATGAAAGGAGAGTCAACAGCTTGACTGAGGAAAATAATGACCTAAAAAATAGACTAACTCAAATGGCAAAAGAGTCTGGAAAAGGCAATGAGGAGAGGAATGCCTTAAAAAGTCAAATTTGCCAGATGGAAAAAGAATCTCAAAGGCTCACTGAGGAGAATCTTTCCTTTGGATTTAGAATGGACCAAAGGGTAGCTAGTGACTTTATGAGAAATCAAGATGCTGTTAAACAGATCCAAACAAGTGAAAGAATAGAAGGCAATGTGAAATATCTCATGGGAAAAAACACTGACCTGGAAAATAGATTCAGGAGAGATAATTTAAAAATTATTGGACTACCTGAAAGCCATGATCAAAGAGAGAACCTAGATCATCCTCCAAGAAATTCTCAAGGAAAACTGCCCTGATGTTTTAGAACCAGAGGGCAAAATAGAGGTTGAAAGAATCTAGCCATCACCTCCTGAAAAAGGTCCCAAAAAGAAAACTCCTAGGAATATTATAGCCAGGTTCCAGAATTCCCAGATCAAGGAGAGAATATAACAAGCAGCCTGGGAGAAACAATTTGAAATTGTGGAAGCACAATCAGGATAACACAAGATCTGGCAGCTTCTACACTGAGGGATCAAAGGGCCTAGAATATGATATTCTGCAGGGCAAAGGAGCTGGGATTAAAACCAAGAATCACCTACCCAGCAAAACTGAGTATCATGTTTCAGGAGAAAATATGGTCATTCAGTATATTAGAGGACTTTCAAGCATTCTTGAAGAAAAGACCAGAGTTTAATAGAAAATTTGACATTCAGATACAAGAAGCAAGAGAAGCATGAGAAGGTAAACAGGGAAAAGAAATCATAAGGAACTTATCAAAGTTGAACTATTTACATTCCTACATGGAAAAATGATAATTGTAACTGAGGAAACTTTTTTCAGTATGAAAATAGTTGAAGGGAAAAGAAATATATATGTGTGTGTGTGTGTATTTATGCATATTTATATATGTATATATGTAGTCTTTATCAAAGAATACATATGTGAATGTGTATTTATATGTTCACAGGTATACATAGAGGGCACAGGACTAATTTAATAGGAAGGGATGATACTTAAAAGGTGAAATCAAGAGGTGAGAGAGGAATATAATGAGAGGAGATAGGGAGAGACAGAATGGGGCAAACTATCTCCTATGGAAGAAGCAAGGGAAAATGGGTACAATGGAGAAGAACAGGAAGGCATAAGGGAATGGGTCAACCTTATAATCATTGAATTTGGCTCAGGGAGGGAATGACATACACATGAAATAGGGTATTCACCCTACAGGAGAGTAGGGGGGAAGGGGATGAGAGGGGGGATGATGGAAGGGAGGGCAGGCTGAGTGGGAGGGAAATAAGAAGTACACACTTTTGAAAAGGGACAGGACCAAAGTAGAGAATAGAACAAGTGGGAGGTGGGATAGGAGGGAGGGAAATATAATCAGTCTTCTACAATATATCTACTATGGTAATGTTTTGCATTAGCTACACATGTACAACCTATATTGAACTGCTTATCTTCCCAGTAAGGGTGGGTAACAAGGGAGGAAGGGAATGAATTTGGAATCCAAAGTTTTAAAACCAAATGTTTAAGTATATGTATTTATGTATATATACTATTATTAATACTATTTTACATGTAATTGGGAAATAAGAGAAGGGGATATCCTGGGGGAATGACTGTTTTGGGGACATGGGTAGGGGAAAAACAGGGAGAAAATTTGTAACACAAAAACTGCTGGAAATGAATGAAGTAAAACAGAAGTTAATAAAGCATTTGGAAAAAAAACAGTAAAAAAATCCAATTGTTAGGAGCTATTTTGCCCAATTGTATGCCAATAAATTTGACAGTCTAAATGAAATAGATGAATGTCTTCAAAAATGTCAATTACTGAGATTAACAGCAGAAGAAATAAAATACTTAACCCAATATTAGAAAAAGAAATTGAACAAACCATCAGTGAACTTCCTAAGAAAAAAAATCCCCAGGATCAGATAGATTCACAAGCAAATTCTACCAAACATTTAAAGAATGATTAATCCCAATACTATATAAACTCTTTGGAAAAATAAGCAAAGAGTCTTATCAAATTCCTTTTACAACACTAATATGGTGCTGATATCCAAACCAAGAAGAGCCAAAACAAAGAAAGAAAATTATAGACAAACTTCCCTAGTAAATGTTAATGCAAAAATTTTAAATAAAATACTAGCAAAGAGATTACAGCAATATATCACAAGAATCATACACTATGACCAGGTAGGTTTTATACCAGGAATGCAGGACTGGTTCAATATTAGAAAAACTATCAGCATAATTTACCATCTCAATAACAAAACCAAAACAAAATCATATGATTATCTCAATAGATGTAGAAAAGGCCTTTAAGAAAATACAGCATCCATTCCTCTTAAAACCCTGGAGAGGATGTGAAGAAATGGAGCCTCCCCTTAAAAATAAGTTATCTCAAACTGTCAGTAAGCATTTTCTGTAATGAGGAAAGGTTAGAAGACTTCGGGTGAAGCAAGTATGTCCATTATCACCTCTGTTATTTAATATTGTACTGCAAATGTTAGCTATAACAATAAGAGAAGAAAAAAGAAATTAAAGGAATTAGACTAGGCAGTGAGGAAAAAAACTATCACTCTTTGAAGATGATGTAATGTTATACTTAGAAAATCCTAGAGAATCAACTAAAAAAACTATTTGAAATTGTTGACAACTTTAGCAAAGTTGCAGGATACAAAATAAACCCTCATAAATCATTGGCATTTCTATATATTACCAACAAAGTCCTGCAGCAAGAGAGAGAGAAATTCCATTTAAAATAATTGTAGACAACATGAAATACTTGGGAGTCTACTTGCCAAGACAAACCCAGGAACTTTATGAACATAACTATAAAACACTTGACACACAAATAAATTCAGATCTAAGCAATTGGGAAAGTATTAATTGCTCATGGGTAGGTCAAGCTGATATAATAAAAATGGCAATTCTACCTAAAATAATCTACTTATTCAATGATATACCAATCAAACTATCAAAAAAATTTATAGAGCCAGAAAAAAATAACAAAGTTCATCTGGAAGAACAAAAGTTCAAGGAAATCAACGAAAAAAAAATGCAAAAGAAGGTAGTCTAGCCATACCAGATCTCAAAACTGTATTATAAAGTGGTAAATATCAAAACAATCTGATACTGGCTAAGAAATAGAGTGATGGATCAGTGGAATAGGTACGAGTTACATTATAGTAAATTACCATAGTAATCTAGTGTGTGATAAACCCAAAGATCCGGGGTTTTGAAAAAAAAAAACTCATTCTTTGACAAAAACTGCAAGGAAAACTGGAAAACAGTATGGCAGAAACTAGGTATAGACCAACATCTCACACCATATACCAAGATAAGGTCAAAATGGGCCCATGATTTACACAAAAGGTGATACCATAAGCAAATCAAAAAAGTATGGAATAATTTATTTGTCAGAATTTTGCATAAGGGAAGAATTTAGGACCAAAAAAGAGATAGCTTTGCAAAATGTAGAATAGAAAATTTTGATTATGTAAAATTTAAAAAAAAAATTGAACAAACAAAACTATATATAGCTCTCTATAATCATGTGAAAAAATGCTCTAAATCACTATTGGTTAGAGAAATGAGAATTAAAACAACTCTGAGGTACTACCTCACACCTATCAGAGTGGCTAATATGACAGCAAAGGAAAATGTTGGGTGTTGGAGAGGATGTGGGAAAACTGGAACACTAATGCACCATGGATGGAGTTGTGAACTGATCCAGACATTCTGGAGAGCAATTTGGAACTATTCTCAAAGAGCTATAAAGCCATGAATATCCTTTGATCCAGCAATACAGCTGCTAGATCTATATCCCAAAGTCATCCAAAAAAGGGGGAAAGGACCTATTTATACAAAAATATTTATAGCAGCTCTTTTTGTGGTGGCTAAGAATTGAAAATCAAAGGGATGCCCACCAATTGGGGAATGGCTAAACAAGCTATGACATATGATTATAAAGGAATATCACTGTGCTATAAAAAATGACAAGTAGGCAGATTTCAGAAAAACCTGGAAAGACTTACATGAACTGATGCATAGTGAAGTAAACAGAATCAGGAGAACATTGTACACAGTAACAGCAACATTGTTCAATGAAGAATTGTGGATGACTTTGCTATTCTCAGCAATACAATGATCCAAGACAATCTGAAAGGACTAATGATGAAGCATGCTATCTGCCTCCAGAGGAAGAACTGATATTGGCTGAATATAGACTGAAGCATGCTATTTTTTCACTTTCACTTTTTTCCTTTCATTCAAGACTTCTTGTACAAAATTACTAAGATAGAAATATTTTTCATAATTGCACATGTATAACCATTATCTGATTACTTACCATTTCAGGAAAGGGAGAAAGGTGTGAAGGGGGAGGGATAGAATTTGAAACTCAAAACTTTAACTAAAATGTTTAAATTGAAAAAGATAATTGCAGGAAATTATGAATTTCAGTTAAAAATTAGAAAATAAAGATGTGATTTTTTTTCCATCCAAGTTCATTGACCCCTGCCACCTAAAATCTATCCAAGGGCCCCAGGTTAAGAATCCCTGTCCTAGAGGCACCAAGAAGTGACTGAAGTTTCTTGGGTTTAGGACTGAGCCTTTAGGAATATCAATTTGATAGCTGTGTGGAAGACAGATTGGAGAGATGAATGACCTCAGGTAGGGAGACCAATTAGGAAACTATTGCAATAATCCAGGTGAGAGGTGATTAGGATCTGAACTAGGCAGGTGGCTGAGTGGAGAAAAGGGACAGATTTGAAAGACATTGTTGAAGTAAGAGCAATAAAACTTGACCACTGGTTAGACAGTTAATGATGAATTCGAGATGATTCTATGGCAGTAAATCTAAATGACTTCTAAAAAAATAAGAGAAAGATAATTTTCTAATTTGGACATTTTGTATTTGAGCTGTCTATGGGACATCCAGTAGGAGATGCTCCATAGGCAGTGGGTGATGTGGGGCTGGAGTCCAGAAGAGAGGTCCAGGCATCAGGCAGGGCAACGGGTTGGACAACCTTTAGCAATTCTTTCAGGGGCAGCTAGGTGGCTCAGAGGTTAAAGCATTCACCTGAGAATCAGGAGGACCTGAGTTCAAAACCGATCTCTTAACACTTGATACTTGCTAGCCATGTGACCTTGGGCAAGTCATTTAACCCCGATTGCTTCAACAAGAAAGAAACAAAAAAGAATCCTCTCAGGATAGACTTACCATATATCCACATGGAAAAACAAAAGTTCATGAAAACCATACATTGCCCCTGGTTGACATGAAATTAGGTGGCCAGTTCATCTACAGCTGACATTCATAAAGTGCTTTAAGGTTTGCAAAAAAAAAAAATGTATTTATTTCATTAGTTTATATGAATGATGAGGGGAAAGGAGTAGGCTAGATTGAATTAGGGCTTTTTAATGATCTCAAACTGTTCCAAGAGTTCCCTGCCACAAAAGCCCATCTTTTTAACACCAAAGTCCATAACTTTGACTCATAGGACAATCTCAAAAGAAAAACATTACAGATGACCCAAAGGCAATAGAAAGATAAATGGTGGGCATAAGTAGCTGCAGTATATCACCAGCTGTGGTTAGAAGAAAAAGCGGTCAACAATGGAACTATTTTTCCCCATAGACCCAACCCTCATCTCAGCTTCTTCCAATGGCATTCCCATTGGAATTCACAGATTACCGGTTTCCATATGATGAATACATAAAAGCATGGGAAAGACATATATGACCTGAAGTAAAGTGAAGTAAGAAGAACCAGAAAAAGAATAAATACAATAATTTCAACAATAAAATGAAAAGAACAAAACAATCAAAATTGAATGTTCACAATTTTAATAAACAAGGTTAGCCCCAAAGAAGAGATAAGAAAAGGCATGTCCTCCTCCTTTGAAAAGGGCAGAAGCAGAGAATTATGGATATGAAATATTGTATATAATGTGATTTGTTTTCTATATGTTGGTTGGTTTTGCTGAACTATGGTTCTTTTCCCTTCTTTTTTTTATTGTTATAAGAGATTGGTCTCTGGGTATGGGGGATGGGACACATTGAAAAATTGGAATTCTAAAAGAAACAAATATCAATAAAAATTTATTTAAAAAAATAAATCGAACTATCCCTCATCTTCTCCTTTCCCCCACTAATGTTTATTGATTGTTGAAAAAATTATTAAAATGTCATCAAAATGGACTACCAAGTCACCTTGGACGTTTTATGAAGGATTATAAATTCAAGTCTCCATGAAGACCCTGCATTGATTCCCAGTCCCCAGACCAATGGAAAGAAGACAAGACAGGGCAGGTTAGTGATGAATGAGCTGCCTCTCCAAGTCTGTCCCACAAATAAACAGTTCTATTTTAGAAAAATTAGTGGGGCAAATGAAAGACTGTTGGTTTGTTTAAAATAACTCCAGGGAGTCAAAGGCTGCAAGCCAGACAGTTACATGACTTCCTCCACACGCCAGCCCTGAGACCTGTGATTACCCAAATCGCAGTCATGGCACCAAGGGAAGGTACCACCCAGAAGGACAAGTGGAAGGCAGGCTGCCAGAAAAAGAAGGAAACTGCAAGTGGCTCCAGGAATTGATTTGACCAATTAAATGGGAGGAAAAGATCAAATGCAAAGAAGTTGTTTCCATTTCTAAAATTGTGCCCCAAGGGAGCCTCCCTCCCTCTTCCAATTTTACCCTGACCCTCCTTTTTCCCTACAGCCCACATGGTGCAAGCAGAACCTGGCCCAAGGCTGAGCCCCCCACTTGTCAATGCAGCTCTGCCTCACTTTTTTTTTCTCTAATAACAATAACGAATACTTATATAGCACTCAGCCATGTGCCAAGTACTGTGCTAAATGCCTTATTAACTCATTTAAACCTCATAACAACCCTGAGAGGGAGGTGCTGTTGTTACTCATATCTTAGACACGAGAACTGAGGCAGATGGAGGTTAAGTGACCAGTTCTCCATTCACTGGACCTCATAACTGCCTGTTTTCTCTTGCACTTCCCCAGGTGAGTTTAAGCCTCTTGAGGGCAGGAACTGTTTCATGTTTAAGCACATGTTATGCACTTAATATTCATCTGGATTCGGTGGAAGTGGCACAAAGGACATTTGTGGTGAGAGAATGGAATTTCAGAGGCAGCTGCAAGTCAGCTGGGCCTGGAGTCAGGAAGCCCTGAGTTTAAATTCAGCCTCAGACACTAACTGGTTGTGAGGCCATGAGCAAGTCATCTAACTTCAGTCCCTTCAACTGTAAAATAGGGATAATAACAACACCTACCTCACAGGTCACTGAGATAATGTTTGTAAAGCATGTTGTGGACCTTTAAGAAAGATATATCTGTGTCTAGATACAAAATAACATAAGCATATATTTAAAGAATATATTTGTGTAGATATAAAATAACATAAATATAAAATTAAAATATATCTTTAAGAAATGTATGTGTATAGAGATATAAAATAATATAAATATATTTAATGAATAGATTGTGTAGATACAAAATAATATAAATATAAAATATGTTTTTATATATAAGGAATAGATGCATGTCAAAATAATATAAAATATAATATATCTTTAAGGAATGAATGTGTATATAGATATAAAATAATATAGATATATTTAAGGAATATATGTGTGTAGATATAAAATAATATAAACTAAAAATACACTATATCTTTAAGAAATGTATGTGTATAGAGATATAAAATAATATAAATACATTTAATGAATAGATTGTATAGATATAAAATAATATTAATATAAATATATGATGTTTTATATATAAGGAATACATGCATGTCAAAATAATATATCTTTAAGGAATGTGTGTGTATATAGATAAAAAATAATGTAAATATATGTTTAAGGAATATGTGTGTATATTGATATAAAATAACTTATATGTATTTAAGGAATAGATTGTGTAGATATAAAATAATAAATATAAAATAAAAAATATAATGTTATATATTTAAGATAAAATAATATAAAATATAATCTATCTTTAAGGAATATGTGTATATAGACATAAAATAATACAAATATATTTTGTATTTAAGGAATATATGTGTACAGATATAAAAAGATAATGTTACATATCTTTAAGGAATGCATATGGATATAAAATAAATCAATATTATATACAAAGCTTTCGAAGGATCTTTGCAAAACCATCTACTCCAAACACCCCCCTTTTTCCCCTCCCCCAAATGAGGAAACTGCAGTGCAGAGAGCGGTGACTTCCACACAATCACCCAGGTAACCAATGCACCTCTCCAGTTTTCTGCTTCCCAGTCCAGGGCTCTTAGGCAGCGCCCCCCAGACCCTTCCAGACCCTTCCAGACTCTTCCTCTACAACCATGAAGTTGCCAAATGTATCACCCAATCCAGATCCTGCTGGCAGGACATTCTCCTTCCTTCCTCAATGAATCAAATCTGACTCAGGGTCTCTCTCACACCCAATTCCTGCCCTCGTGTTTGGGAACTTCAACATGCAGTCCCCCACCTTCTCAGTTCCTCAATCTATTCAATCCCATGACCTCCAGCATTACACACACACACACACACACACACACACACACACACACACACAGGATCTTGCAGGATCCACTGTATTCCATTTCTATGTTTAAGAACTCTGAAATGCCTTTATCTGATCATTATCTTTTTTCAGTCCATCTTCCCCTCTGCCTTAGGTCTTTATGGTGACCTCCTGCCCCTCCCAGCCTCAGTTTTTTCCTGGGCTGCCACCATCCCTCAGCATTCTCCCCTCTTCCTTATGTTTTTAACTCTACATTGAATCCATTGCCCCTTTGTCTCCTAGAGGATCGTGCCTCCCCAAATCCCAGCCTTCAATTACACCTATTGCCCGCCTCTTTTCCTACTCTTAATGATGCTTTTGAATGGAGCTAGAGGGCAAAAAAACCCCCACCAAGAAACCTCCATGAGTGGGTGCAGATTTATACTGCATAATATCAAGTGAGCCAACACAGAAGCAAGGTAATCCTTTTATATAGCCCTAATCTAGTCATTGTCTCACTGACCCGCCTTTTCTTCACTCCTCAACCTTTACCCCACCCCATCCTCTTTGCTGAGGTCCTGGATTCATTCCTCCCTTTAAAAAACAAATCAAAGCCATTTGATGGAGAGCCCCCTTTTTGTACCTCATCATCTCATGCTACCATCTCCTCCTTCACCAGGCCTAGAGTGAAAGTGTGGCTTTGCTCCTGGCCAAGGTTAGCCCCTCTGCTTTCACTGTGGATGCCCTCCCCTCCCATCTTTTCCAGCAGAATACTCCCATTATCATCTCCATTTGAGGTCTACTTCAGTCTCTCAAACTCCCCGGGCTCTTTCCTGTGGCTGGCAAATGTGCCCATCTCTCCCCCATCCTTAAAGAAACCCCTTCCTTATGATACTTAAAAGGTGAAATTGAGAGGTGAGAGAGGAATATAATGAAAGGAGATGGGGAGAGACAGAATGGGGTAAATTATCTCATATAGAAGAGGCAAGGGGAAATGGGTACAATGGAGGGGAAGAACAGGAAGGCAAAAGGGAATGAGTCAACCTTACTTTCATTGAATTTGGCTTAGGGAGGGAATGACATACACACTAAATAGGATATCTCACCCTATGGGAGGGTAGGGCCAAAAGGAATAAAAGGGGGATGAAGGAGGGAAGGGCAGGTTGGGGGGAAGGGAATTTGGAAGCACCCACTTTTGAAAAGGGAGGTGGGATAGGATGGAGGCAAATATAGTCAGTCTTTCACAATATATCCACCATAGAAATGTTTTGTGTAGCTACACATGTACAACCCATATTGAATTGCTTGTCTTCCCAGTAAGGGTAAAGAGGGAGGAAGGGAATGAATCTGGAATTCAAAGTTTTAAAATCAAATGTTTAAAAAAATTATTATTATTATTATTATTTTACATGCAACTGGGAAATAAGATATACAGGCACTGGGGTATGGAGATCCATCTTGCCCTACTGCAAAGTTGGAAGGGGGGTGGGGGAGGATATAGGAGAGAGCAGATTGGGGGAGGGGGTATACAGTGGGATCATTGTTTTAGGGTGGTGGATAGGGGAAAGACGGGGAGAAAATTTGTAACTCAAAATCTTGTGGAAATGAATGATGTAAACTAAAAATAAACATTAAAATAAATTTAAAAAAAAAGAAAGAAAGAAAGAAACCCATCCCTTAATCCAACCATCCAGAAAGGATCTTCCTAGAATTCTCGACAATCTGGCTCCTGATGTCATCATTCAATAGAAAATGCCATCTTCAAAGTGATCAATAGTCTCTTAATGGTTTAATCAAATGGCCTTTTCTCAGTCCTTTGAGCCTTCAATGGGCGGATCACTTTCCAATCATCTCCACCGCCAGAGGTTGGGCTCTGCTAGCTCCCACAATTCTGGAACGGAACTTTTGGCTTTATCTAATCAGGAAGAAGCAAATACTTTCCCCTTCCCCCACCTTCTTCCATTAGAATATAAACACCTTGTTTGCTTGTTTCAGTATCCTCTGCACTTAGCAAAGAGCCTACTTCTACATAAGTATTTCATAAACCCTCAGTTTATCTCTCCTCTCCTTCCTTTCTTCTTTCTCACCCCCCTCTCTCTTCTCTCTCACCCCTTCTTTCTTCCACCTTCTTCTCTCTTCCTTTCCTCCTCTTCTTCCTCCTCACCGATCATTACCACTACCACCCCCATCTCTGTCTCTCTGTCTCTCTGTCTCTCTGTGCCTCTTTCCCCTCCCTCCTAGATATTCTCTCCTCTCTAGGCTTTCAGGACCCTGCTCTCTTGATTCTCCTCCTACCTGTCTAACTATTCATGCCCGCTCATTATGGGTCTCAACTAAGGCTCTTTTCTGAGACCTCTTCTCTTGTCCTTCTCTTCAGTCTCCCTTTGGTTATCTCACTAGTTTCCATTGGTTCAACTATCATTTCTATGTGGATGATTCTAAGATCTATATACCCAGTCTAAGTCTCTCTCCTGAGCTCCAGTCACACCACTAATTCTCTTGAATTGTGTCTTGCAAGCATCTCAAACTCAACATGCACAAAAACAGGCTATTATATTTCTAAAAAAAAAAAAAAGCCCAAGATCACTTTCACTGTTTCAGAACGTCTCTATTATTTCCTATTGTTCTACCACTCACCCAGGCTCTGAGCTTGAAACCTAGATCTCATATCCAGTCTTCTTTCAAATCCAGATGTTGCTTTGATAGCACCTTTTGTATACATCCCTTTCTTTTGGCACACAGCCACTGCCCTGAGGCCAGCCCTCTTCCCTTCTCAACTGGACTATTGCAATAATTACGACATGGTTGAGCTCCCTGCCTCAGGTTCCCCGACTCTGATCCATCCTCCATTCAGCTGCCAAAGTGATTTTCCTAAAGAGCAATTTCTAACCATGACACCACCTCCACACACACTCAACCAACTCCTATGGCTCTCTGTTACATCCAGGATTAAACAAAACATCCTCTGATATAGAAAGCTCTTCACATCCAGTTCCTTCTGACATTTCCAATTTTTTTACACCTTACTTCTTTGCACACTCTAGGATCCAGCAATCCATACATGACAATCTCCCAATTTCATACATTTGCTGTGCCCCCATACCTGGAATGCTCTTTACCTCTAATACCTAGTTCCCACCCATTTCCCTTCTTTTCAGGATTCACAGAAGCATTTTCCCTAAAGGGGAGATCTGACAATGTCACACACCCCACTCCCCTACTCTGTAAACTCCGGTGGCTCCCTAATGCCTCCAGGTTCAAATGCAAAACTATCCTCTTCCAGGCTTCTTCCACCTAACTCCTGCTCAGGTGCTCTCTGAAACTGCAGGGCAGGGTCTCCTCATTATTCCAAGAACAAGATACTCCATCTCTGGCTCTCAGCATTTTCTCTGGCTGTCCCTTGTGCCTGGAATGCTCTCCCTCTTCATTTTTGTCTCCTGACTTCCTTCAAGTCCTAACTTTGGTGACTCTGGAAGAGAGAGAGAGGTTGACAATTTTGTGCAACTCTGCCTCACTTAAATCTAATTCATTCGCAAGACATCACCCCATAATGTCATTGGTTCTCTTCTATCGATGCCTTTTTTTTTTTTTTGAGGCAATTGGGGTTAAGTGAGAGTTGCCCAGGGTCATACAGCCAGTATGACAGTCACATTTGAACTCAGGGCCTCCTAACTCCAGGGCCACCTCTCTATGCCCTCCACCCTGCTGCCTCACCAGTCCTCTGAAAAAAAGGATGAATGACCACAAGAGCTACTGAAATCTTGTCCTTTGGGGTGGCTAGGTGGCTCAGTGATAGAGCACTGGGTGTGGAGTCAGGAGGACCTAGTTCAAATTGGACCTCTGTGTGACCTTGTGCAAGTCACAACCCCAATTGACCTGCTTTCCCCCCTCAAAACAAACAAAAAGCCTCATCTTATACAGAAAGCCTTTCCCAACCCCTCTTAATTCTAGTGCCTTCCCTCTATTAATTCCTATTTATCCTGCATATAACTGTGAGTCCCCTGTCTTTTGCCTTTCTTTGTATCTCCAGCATTTAGCATAGCGCCTGAAGCTGTGATTCTGTTCAGATACCTGCCTTTCTTTCCTAGCTCCCTTTCCTTCTTATACAGCACATACTCTCCAGAGCTAACACCATCCCTAGGACACTTTTTTACTATCTACATTACATACATATATATATATATATATATATCTTTGTAGGTACATAGCTTTGGGTATGTTGTCTTCTCCCCCATTAGAATAGCAGCTCCGCTTTCTTCATAGCCTCCATGTTCAGCACATAAAAAGAGCTTAATAATTGCTTGGTGACTGAATGAGAGAATGTAATGCCTCGGTCCAAGTCTCCCCTCTGACACATACTGGCTTGTGGGACCCAGGAAACTCAGTGCCTGGAGCAACTGAGACTCAGCTTTAGAAGGTGCTGATCTGTTTTGACTGAGGAAGTTCATTTCAGTAAACGAGTTATATTGACCAACTGAATACACCAAGCCACCTCTCATTCAATCAGCCTTCCCTGAGCACCAACTGTGTATTGTGCTGTATTAGGCACTGTCGAGTATACAGATCACTGGGGGAAGTGAAAGTATTTGCTGAGGTGACGGATTAGGAGATATTAGTGGAGATGAACAGATTTGGAAGGAACCCGAAGCATGAGGGGCAGTAGGAAAGAGATGAATGAAGTAATCCACACATGCTTTATTGGAGGTAAGTATTTTGTAAACCTCAAAGCCCAAAGTACTCAGCAAATAGTCATCTCAGATCCAAGTCACAAAGAATGCATCAGGCAGTCTAACCAGAGTGCTCCTAGAACAGGGCTCCCATTTCTCTGTGTCACTGACCCCTTTGGCAATCTTGTGAAACCTGTAGGAACCCTTCCCACAGTAATGTGAGAAGATTCTCACCTAGGATCCCAGAGGAAACCAATTACTATAGTAAAATACAGTTATAAAACAAATAGGTGTTTAAAGATCATGGACCCCAGGCTTAAAACAAACCCTGTTGTCAAGCAAAAATATTATTGAATCATGAGAAGAGGGTGAAACCTGAGCCAACATTTCATGGCTTTAAAGGAAGTAGCCTGATGGCATCTTTCTAATGGCATCTTGTTAGCCATGCCCCTCCTATGGACAGTCTCCTCCATGTAACAGCTCAGCAGATCTGGTCTATGTGGGGTCCGTCCTATGTGCATGCAAGTTAAGGAGTCACTGGATGGTTATGACCCTCCCCAGGGACTTTAACCATCCTTGGTCAGATGTAAAGGTTCACTGGTTCAGTTCACCCTGTAGAGATTGACTCCCTAAATGACTCCAGAGCCTTGCCAAGACCCTTCAGACAAGGAAGGGCCTAATTCTGAACAAGAAGCCAAGTGCAGAGGTGGGAAGTTTGCATTCTAACTCATACTAGACTAGTGTGTGGTGAAAAATCCTCTGTGCCAACCCCCAGAAGTTATATCTGGGAACAGTTAGAGGCGCCCAGGTGCATCTCAACTGCCATCATCATGTCTGCCTCTCCTGCTTCAGAGTCTACCATGTGTACCGTATACATTTCCTTTTCAAAATGAAAAAAAAAAAAAACCAAACCATCAGACAAGCAGCATCTTTAAGGGTTAGTAGCTGCTTTGCAGCCAGCTGCCCCTCATCTCTTATGACTAAAGTCAGTAGCAGAAGAATCATCCTGGCCACTTAAGAGAAGGAAACCCAAACCAGAGTGACCCAGCCCAGAGGACCAAGGCAGCCTTCTCTTTCTATCTACTTCTGAATCAGGGGCAGTCTAATCCATGCAACCAGCAACCAGCTCCGTAGTGTAGTTTGGGTCCTAGCAAAGTGATAAGAATTTGAAGAAAAATAGGAAAACCCATATGAAATGAAGCCACATGAAGAACAGCGCCAAGAACTATATACATCCTGACTCCAGCTACATAAATGAAGACAAGCTTGAACTGCAACAAAACTCAGTTTGTGTGTCCCTGCCAATGGAAAAAGGACATGCCCGTCTCTGTGACTGTGGCAGCTTTTCTGAGTAGACTGTTAGCAGGAAAACATCTTCACAGAAGGAGCAGTGTAAGAAAGTAGAAAAAATCCAAGTGTGATGCAAAAGACCTGAGTCTTTGTCCAGTTCTGGCACCCGTATGACTTTGGGTCAAGCACAGAACCTCTCTGGATCTCAATTTCTTCTGAAATAAGATTAAATGGCTAGTCCAATGGCTCCTTATCAACGAAGAAATAATCTCTAAAACTCTATACTCAAAGTCTTCCCCAATCTGATGCCATGATTTCATGCTACTCCCCTTCATGTGTATGCTACCATACATGTTGGATTACTGGCCCTCTCGAAAACACTTCCTGATGTCTCCTTATTCCATACTTTTAGCCCAGGAAGTTCTCTATCTCTTCCAATTGACTACCCACCCATCCAATTAAATTAATTCAATGTGACAGCCATCTATTTTGCTGTTGTTCAGTCATATTTTGTTTGTGTCCAGCTCTTCATGACCTCATTTGGGGTTTTCTTGGCAAAGATACTGGAGTGGTTTGCTGTTTCCTTCTCCAGTTCATTTTACAGATGAGGAAACTGAGGCAAACAGGGTAAAGTGACCTGCCCAGGGTCACACAGCTAGGAAGTGTCTGAGACTTGATTTGAGCTCATGAAGAGGAGCCTTCTTGATTCCAGACCCGGCACTCTATCCACTGTGCCATACAACTGTCCTAACCATTTATTAAACACCTACCATGTGCAAAACACTCGGCTAAACACTGGAGATAGAAAGAAAAACAAAGTAGTCCCTGCCCTCAAAGTAGTTTATATTTTACTTACTCTTCTATGGGGCAGCTAGGTGATGCTTAATGGATAGAGGACCGGACTTGGAGGCAAGAAGACCTGAATTCAAATCTGACCTCAGAAACTAGATGTGTGACCCTGCACAAGTCACTTTACCCTGTTTGTCTCAGTTTCCTCATCTATAGATGGAGAAGGAAATGGCAAATCACTCTGGGATCTTTGCCAAGAAAACCCTATATGGGGTCCTGAAGACTGAACAACATTCTGCACGCAGCTCAAAGGTTTTCTCCTTCTGTTCCTCAAAAAAAGTTTCTCCCTATCTGAAGTCTCAACACTGTGCACATCAATTATGCATTAATCACATGTTACTTTGCATTATAGTCATTTGCTCATAACTCATCACTTCTAATATACTATAAGCTCCCTGAGGACAGGGACCCACCCTGTCTAATTTGCTGGGTATCTACCTCCCCCAGCACATTGTTCATAAAACAGGTGTTTGTTGAGTGAAATATTGATCATAGTTCTGTTTGTTTTACAGCTAGATATATCTCAAAGGTCAGCCAGGACCACCCCAAATTTCACTGAATTTGTATTTCCCCCACATTCCATGACATCCCCCTCAGAAAGTTCCTACTTTGCCTTCATGGGACCATTTCTCCAATCTGGCCATGCTGCTCCTGAATCCCCACCTAGAACTTTGAGAGGGCTTCAGTGGCATCCCATGAATCCGTCATTAAGGAGATGGAGTACATTATCATTAACTAGTACATCTAATGACTATGTGGTATTCCTGGACAAAATATTGCCCACAGTTCTCTTTCCTGAAAGAGGAACAGGTGAATAACAGTTGGTTAGTTGATCTGCCTGGAGTTTTCAGCCAAAGGCTTCCATGGAAAGTTTCTTAGGCTGCAGAAGACTCAGAGCCCTGTGCCACAAGAGGCCAGCTTTGCCAATGATCTTCTGAATTACATTATAGAACCATAACAAGGTGTAATGGAAAGAGCATTCATTTAGATTCCATTTAGACTCAGTGCGAGATTGTAGTGCAAAAAGCACTGGTTATGGAGTCAAAGGACTTCTACATTCAAATCTGTCTTGATACTCAACTCCATGTATGACTTGGGGGAAGACATTAGAGGAGCAAGGAAGACATTGCTGTTCAGATTTGTGGACAGGGAAGAGTAGGCAAAGAAACAAGGGATAAAGATCACAGAAGATAAAAGTAGGAGGAAAGCTGGTGACTGGGAGGACATACTGGCAGCAAGTTTCTCTGATAAAGACATTATTTCCAAAATATATCAGGAACTGCTTCAAATTATAACTGGAAAACTATTCCCCACTTGACAAATGGTCAAAGGATATGAAAAAGCAGTTTGCAGAAAAAAAGAAACCCATTTTCAATATGATATATGAAAAAAATCTTCCAAATCACTAATAATGAAAGAAACACACCTCAAATCTATCAGACTAGAAAAGTTGACAAAAAGGAAAATGGCAAATGTTGGAATGACTGTGGCAAATTAGGTACGTTAATATTCTATTGATGTGGGGCGGCTAGGTTGTGCAGTGAGTAAGAGAGCCGGCCCTGGAGTCAGGAGGACGCGGGATCAGTTCTGGCCTCAGTCACTTAGCACCCACATACAAATAACTAGGTGTGTAACTTTGAGCAAGTTATTTAACCCCAATTGCTTTAGAAAAAATATTCTATTGGTGTGGACTGGTCCTGGCCCCAAAAGTTACTAAACTGCTTATGTTCTTTGATCAAATGATACCACTATGAGGCCTATACCCCAAAGAAATAAATTAAAAAAGCAAAGGATTCAAATATACCAAAAAATTGGAGCAGTTCTTTTTATAGTGGCAAAGGACTAGAAACTAAGGGGGGTACCTATCAATTGAGGAATGACTGAACAAATTATGGCATATGAATATGATAGAATGCTATTGTTTTGTAAGAAATTATAAAGGGGATGGTTTCAGAAAAACCTAAAAAGGTTTACATGAACTGATGCAGAGTGAAATAAGAAGAAATAGGGGGAAGATATATACAGTAACTTCGGCATTGAAGATGGTGGAGTAGAAGCACAAACTTGGTGTGGACTCCAGCTCCCATTACTTCCAATACATGTAAAAAAAAATCACTCTAAACAAACTTTAGAGCTACACAACTCACAAAGAGACAGAGAGAAACAAATCTCCCACTGAAGGCATCCTGGCAGGGTGACAGGAAAGGTCTATCACACTGAGGTGGGAGTCGAGCACAGTCACACTTTGAGTCATGCAGTTTTAGCTCCAGGGCAGCCCCAACCAGCAGCAGCCAGAGCACACTTCAGGAGAGTGAATTACCCACAGCTGTGGCAGTTTTCTGACTTCTCAACCCATAAACACCAAAGACAAAGTTAAAGGTTAGTGTGGAACTCTGTTGGAATGGGAATTATGGAAGAGCACTGTCCGGCCTCTGCCCCTGGGTCGAGAAGTGGTGGGGGCACAGCAGCCATGCAGCCATGCAGCTCAGCTATGTGGCTGCCTCAGGAACTCCTGGCCTGCAGATTGTAGGGGGACCAAGCCACCATTCAGAGGGCAATCGCTCTTGCTTTCACGTGCTTGGATCTGGATCTCGTTCTTGGGTGGTGGTCCTGGGTTGTGTGGCCAGTGTGCCAGAGCTTGTGGAGGCTGCAGAGAGGGCACCCTCCTAATAGCGCCGGCAACTGTGAAAACCCCAGCAATTTGGGACAAAGCTCTCTCCAATCTGGAAGAAGAGTTCTACCATGGCAAAGACCTCAAAAGTCAAGTAATTGTCTGGCAATATGAGCAAGCAGAGGAAGCACAAACAGACCATAGAATTCTTTTTGGGAGACAAAAAGGATCAAGGCATGGAACAGGAGGAAGATAGCAAAGTCAGAACTCCTGCATCAGAAAGAAAAGAAAAATGTGACAAATGTGACAAGAAAAATATGAACTGGTTATAGGCCATGGAAGAGCTCAAGAAGGATTTTGAAAATCAAGTAAGAGAAATAGAGGAAAAACTGGGAAGAGAAATGAGAATAACACAAGAAAATAATGAAAAGTAAGTCAACAGCCTGCTAAAGGAGAACCAAAAATGCACTGAAGAAAATAACACCTTAAAGAATAGACTAACTCAAATGGCAAAAGGGGCCCAAAAAGCCACTGAGGAGAAGAATGCCTTAAAAAGCCAAATTGCCCAGATGGAAAAGGAATTTCAAAAACTCACTGAAGATAATAACTCTTTCAAAATTAGATCGGAGCAATTGGAAGCTAGTGACTTTATGAGAAATCAAGATACAATTAAACAGATCCAAACAAATGAAAAAATAGAAGACAATGTGAAATATCTCATTGGAAAAACCATTGACCTGGAAAATAGATCCAGGAGAGATGATTTAAAAATTATCAGACTACCTGAAAGCCACGATCAAAAAAAGAGCCTAGACACCATCTTTCAAGAAATTCTCCAGGAAAATTGCCCTGATATTCTAGAACCAGAGGAGAAAATAGAAGTGGAAAGAATTTACTTATCACCTCTTGAAAAATATCCCAAAAAGAAAACTCCTAGGAATATTATAGCCAAATTCCAGAGTTCCCAGGTCAGGGAGAAAATTCTGCAAGCATTCAGGAAGAAACAATTTGAGTATTGTGGAAACATAATCAGGATAACACAAGACCTAGCAACTTCTACGTTAAGGGATCAAAGGGCTTGGAATATGATATTCCAGAGGTCAAAGGAGCTAGGACTGAAACCAAGAATCACCTACCCAGAGAAACTGAGTATAATGCTACAGGAGAAAATATGGTCATTTAATGAAATAGAGGATTTTGAAGCATTCTTGATGAAAAAACCAGAGCTGAACAGAAAATTTGACTTTCAAAAGAAGAAGCAGGCGAAGCATGAGAAGGTAAACAGGAAAAAGAAATTACAAGCAACTTATTAAATTAAATTCAGTAATATTATTCAACAATAATTATAACTCATCAGACTTTTCTCAGTATGAGGATAGTTGAAGGGAATCTATATCTATATCTACATCTATATATATATATATATATCTACACACATATATACATAGATATGTATGTGTGTATGTATGTGTATATATATGTAATGCCAAGCACAAGCAACTTCCCAGTTCAGATTATGAGCATAGCAAACTCCATTTCTTTGGTGACAGATTAAGGCAAAACATCCACAGAAAATCAAAATACAGGGTAACTCTGCCATTTAGTAAGCTCTTGATTCAATCACAAAGTACTAAGGTCCAAGTACTCCACCCCGGGCAGTACATTCATTTAGTCAATCACAAAGTCTTTGCTTTTTCCAAAAAATAACAAACTTTAACTACATAATGATGGTGACAAATTTTCTCTGTCCCCTCTCAATCCATTGTGCTTACACAGTTTTGTTGTCATTGTGTATTCTGTTGTGGTCAACCTTGGTAAAGAGTTATTTTTTTTTTACCATTGTGACATTTTTATTGACAAAAATAATCCAGCAAACGATATTCACAGACGGCGACCACGGCGACCACCCTTTCTGCGAGTACTGTCAGAGGGGATTGGAGTGACATCCTCAATCCTCCCATCTTCATTCCAGAACATGCCAGGGCTCTCAGGGCTGACTGAGCACCAGGGCCAGGGGTCTTAGTCCTATTTCCCCCTGTGGCCCGAAGTTTGATGTGAAGAGCAGTGATGCCTAGTTCTTTACATCTCTGGGCAACATCCTGAGCGGCCAACATAGCAGCATAGGGAGAAGATTCATCTCTGTCAGCCTTGACCTTCATCCCACCAGTCACTCGGCAGATGGTTTCTTTGCCAGAGAGATCAGTCACATGGACAAAGGTGTCGTTGAAGGAAGCAAAGATATGGCAGACACCAAAAACATTCTCTCCTTCTGCAACTTGAGGTCCAAGGCTGATGACCTGCTCTTCCTTCTTTTCCTTCCCCTTGCGAGGTGCCATTTCTGCTGCTCCTCTTGGGCCGCCAACACCGGAAAAGGGCAAAGAGTTATTTGAGGAGATCAGAGGAATTGACATGGGGAGTTTGTCAGACTTATCTTGGTGAAAGTGACCCAAAGGTACTGCTATTAGGTGGGTTATTGTCCCAGAGCCCCTCACACCCACAGGCTTTGAGACCAAAGGTATCCCCTTTATGAAGGGTTAAGCTTCTCTCCCACCCCTTCTCCCTTACCTCCCAGAGCTATTGTTCTTTTGGAGTTCAAACTTCACTCTGAACCAAGGAGGCAAGTAGGAAGATATGGGGGAAAAAGCCAGCCAGGGTGCCCCCAAACACACTTCTTGCCTCTACCTTTAGTCCCCACCTCCCTTCTGACTTAGGTCATTTGGCCTTGAAAGGGCAAGACTTTTAGTACTTTCTATATGATCCCTTCTCCTACCAGGGAAGACCCAAGTTTATAACTCTTACGAATGGACAGTGCCTCAGAACCTTTTCTGAGGAGTTCCAGACTCCTTAGTCAGAACACATTGGCTCTTTCCATTAGACTACCTTGTCTCAAGGGATCATGCTTTGTAATCGATGAAGTGCTGTGTGAATGTAAATTGTTGTTCATGATGATGTTGATGATGATAATGTCGACTATGATGATGATCATGGTGACAGTGATGGTGATGGTGATAGTGATGATGGTGATGATTATGGTGATGATGATGGTGGGGGTGGTGATGGTGAGAGTGATGGTGATGGTGATGGTGGTGATGGTGGTGGTGGTGGTGGTGGTGGTGATAATGATGATGGTGATGGTGAAGATGATGGTGATGGTGAAGATGATGGTGATGATGGTGATGGTGATAGTGATGATGGTGGTGATGGTGATAGTGATGATGGTGGTGATGGTGATAGTGATGATGGTGGTGATGGTGATGATGGTTGTGGTGATGGTGGTAAATGATGATGATGGTGATGATGGTGATGATGGTGGTGGTGATGATGATGGTGATGTGGTGATGGTGATGGTGGTGGTGATGATGATGGCGATGGTGATGGTGGTGATGGTAATGGTGGTGATGATGATGGTAATGGTGATGGTGGAGATGGTGATGGTAATGGTGATGGTGGAGATGGTGATGGTGATGGTGATGGTGATGATGGGGATGTTGGGGATGGTGATGGTGATGGTGATGCTGTTCTTTCTCTTTCCCAGTAGATTAGACTGGGGATGCCAAACCTCTTTTGACAGTCTGGTGAAGCCTCCAGAACCCTTCTCAGAAGAATGTTTTAAAATGCATAAAATAAACTACATAAGATTACAAAGGTGGGTGCTTGTATAGAAATATAGTTATCAAAGTATATATATTTTTAAGTTCATGGGCTCTGGGTTAAGTTAAACATCTGGATTAGACATTTTTTTAGGGTAGATAGCCAGTCTTGTTCAGTTTGCTTGCACTCCTCCCTCCCCAACCAGTGCCTAGCATGGTGCCTTCCACCTGGTAGGGAAAGGAGAAGGGAATAAGCATTTACTAAGCACCTACTATGTGCCAGGCACTGTTAAGCACTTTATAAATATTATATCATTTGATCCTCACAACAATTTTAGGAGATAGGTGCTATTATCATCACCATTTTATAGTGGAGGAAACTGAGGCAGACAGTGGTTAAGTGACTCACCCAGGGTCACACAGCTAGTAAATAGTGTCTGAGGAAGGATTTGAATTCAGGTTTTCTTGCCCCCAGACCTAGCACTCTATCCACTATGCAACTCAGTTGCCCAAGTGGTAAGTTTCTCTCTCCCCCTTCCACTTTTTTACTCTTTTTTTAATATGGTGTCTCCCAACATCTGTGTTTAGAATGTAAGCTCCTTGAGGGTAGGAGCTGTTTTTCTTTTTGCTTGTGTTTGTAGCTCCGGCACAGTGCTGGGTACACAGTAAGTGTTTGTTGACTGATTGAATGAATGTTGAGCTAAAAACCTGCTTCTGAAGCTGTCCCTTCCCCAAGTCTGCTTCCTCAGTTCCTCCCTCCACCACCACCCCACCCATGGTTCTTCATTCATCCCCTAGAGCTAAGCAGAATGGGTTGACCCGTCTACAATAACAGCCCTCCACTTTTTTGAAGACTTTTAAAAATTATTTTATTTTCATACCCTTTTCTTGTGTAGGCTAAACATTCCCACCACCTCTAATTCTTTCTGGTATGGCGTGGTCTTCAGCATTCTCAGCATCTCAACCTCCTCTTAACATTCTCCAACGGTTCAATCCCATGTTGGCCAGGTTGTACTCAACATCATACACCAACCCATCTTTGTTCATGGCTGCCAGCTTTGAGATATCCCCTAGCTTTCCCTAATTGCTACACTGAACACCATTCTCCAGAATTGGTCGGTCCCAGGCCATAAGACATCTCTCTTAATATGACCTAGGACATCATTAGCCCTTCTGGATACTGTGGTAAATCACCCCTGTTGGGGAAGGTGCTGTTACTTACATCAAAGTGATTTCCCTGTCATTCCCCAATCAGCCAGAAATAATTTATAGTAACTCTATGCAAAAAAAAAAAAAGGCATGATCAAAATACTCAAATTCAATTAACCTGAGTTTATTAGATTAAAGGTTTGTATTGGGTAAAAAAAAATAAGTTGAAATGTATGTTTCAATCTAAGACTTGCAGAAGCACTTTTAAAAATGTCTTATTTGATCACTCCTTCTGAGTAGTCTTTCTTCTCTTGGCTCTCAGACAATACTCTCTCCTGGTTCTCCTATCTGTCTAATCACTCCTTTTCAAACTTCCTTTGATTGCTGATCATCTCTATCTCCTGCCACCTAACAGCTAGGGTTTCCCAGGTCTTTGTCTGGAACCCATCCTAGGCTTTTGTTTCCTTTTCCCCAAAACAAATGAACTCTCGACCCTCTAATTCAATTTGAAAAATTGTGCCCTAAATATGTATTTTGCTCATCATTTTTTCTATTCCATATGTAAAGGGGGAAAAGGTGAAAAGAAATGCGTTTTTCTTTTCTTTTAACAAGTTGCTTATTTTTGAGTGTATCTTTGCTCTCAGTCCAATAGTTATTGACGGTCTCTTTGCTTTCTTGATTTTTAATGAAGATCTGAAGCGTCTTAGGGACATTGGGAGCAAAGCAGACAATTGTAAGATTTGTACTGAAAGAAGGGTATTCTAAGATGTCTTCGGGAAGGTTGCAAACTTTGAAATCACCCCCTATCCCCACCCCTCCAGGGTTTTTCAAGATCTTTATACAGCACTGCTTAATGTATTCAATGTTTTTGGTATAATTTCAAGACATTTTTACTTCAGACTCGCAGGTGTGCAAAGGAAGTTCATCTCTTGTGCAACTTTTGGCCGTTTCTTTAGAAACTTGGATGGCAAGAGATTTCCTTTTATTTCAACCTGTCGTCTTCTGCGTTTTCTTTCAAATGAAACCTTCGCAAGTAGAGTGGAGAGGGGGAGAGAATTGTTTTTGTCCTTATTGTATTTTAGTAATCATCTAGTCAAGTCAACAGATATTAATTTTAAAATGTACTGGGCACTGTGCTAGGTGCTTGACAAAGTTTAGATAAGAATTCTTATTCTCTTTCAGCTGGGGGGAGTATACACGGTGATTATAGGGTTGTTGGGCTTGGGTTTGTTTTGGTTTTTTGTTTTGTTTTGTTTTGTTTTTTAAGAAAGCGTAATACTTTCATCCCAGTGCAAAAAGTACTCATTCAGAGAAGTTGCGCTTGCTCTACTGGTGGGGAGGGGGTGGGGGGGAGAGAGGAGTTCTTTCCTGGGAGGGCGGGGGAGGAGGAGGAGGTTGAGAGAAGGTTCCCTGGAGAAGGTCGCGATTGAATTTTAAAAGATGGATTCGACCCACCAACAAGGACAGGAAACACCCTCCTTAGAACAGTCTAAGTGAGGTGTGGAGGTGGGAAAATAACCAGAGTGTAATCATTATTAGAAAGACAAATGGTAAAAAGTGTTAAATCAGTGATCTGGGACACCAGCTTTTCCATCAATAGGGATCTATTTTTAGTAAAGTGTGTTCACTCTCGCCAAACTAAGTCTCCTCCTTTCTTGAATTATACCTGAAGCACCATTACTAAACTTCAGGAGACGGCAGAGTACCGAAGACATTTGATTATTCTAAAATGCCATTAATTTGCTCCTGGTTAATTAATAAATGACTCTAATTCGGACAGTAGTTTACCTTTGGGTAGTCTAGGAAATAGAGACTTGCCATGCAAATCACTCTGTATTCTTAAACAGGAATCCCCAGGGAATTTTTAAACTATTTCAAGAAATCTATTTTTATTGTCTACACAAAGAACAAAAAAAGAGCTTTATGCAATTCCCAACCACCTACATACTGCCGATTGCAAGACTGATTACAAATCATTCTTATACAGTACTTTCATTAAAGGAAGTAGCCCACAGACCTTATCTATGGCAGTACTCTGCCCGGTTCCTGTAGCTTCCCCGAAAGTAAGTCTCCTCTATTTCTTTGAAAGGGTATGTTACTGAGTGTGGGGCGGGGCGGGGGGGGGGGAGGTATTGTGTAAATTTGCAGAAAAAAACAAAATTTTTCCCCTCAAAATTCAGCTTTGAAGACTTACTGTGCGCCAAACCACTGAATAGATTTTAATTTCATTCTATATGTAGGGAAATCTCGTCAATGTTGCCCTCTAGCCACTAGGAACTCCTAAATTACAAATAATCTGAGGGGGAAACAGTACTAGGTAACGGAAGACAATCAATATGGGTCACAGTCTACAAACACCTAATTTCTGTTTGATTAAGGGAGTCAGTATCACTAAATCTTAGAATGTCAGGACTGGAAAGTACCTCAGAAGTAATCTAGGCTAATCCCCTCAATTGGCAGGCAAGGGACCTGTGGTGCAGAGAGAAGTGATTTGGCCAAGGTCACACATCCTGGAAGGCAGGGACCAGAATGCTTATCGCCTGAACTTTAAGCTGCTCGTCGTTGGCACTATACCAGACTCCTCATTCATTCCAAAAATATTTGTTGAGCATCTATTATATTCAAGCACTGTGCTAGGCAAGTGTGGGGGAAAGATTGACAAGTTTACAATTCTGAGGTGGGAGGTGGAGAGAGGAGGAGAAACTGAGTTCAAATCCGGACTCTTCAAGCTGTATGAGTAGACACGTCCCTCACGTCTCTTAGAATACGCGATTCTTGAAGGTAAGGGCTCTTTTCGTCTTCTTTGGATCCCTAGGGTTTAGCACGGTGCCCGATACATATTAGGCGCTTAATGGAATTGAATTGACCGAACTTTATTTTCCTCGGGTGTAAAATGCAGTCGTCCATTCATTCAACAAGCATTTATTAAGCATCAGTTGTGTACTGGGCAGAGTTCAGAGCTTAGCACAGTGCCTAGCACATAGTAGGTACTCAATGAATGCCGATTAAGTTGACTGCTAGGAGCTTAGTATTCAGAGACCAAAAAGTAGACCAGCTGATTGACAGGGCGTCAGTCTGTGTATGAAGCTGTAAGAACGCCTGCGGTTGGTAGTGGACTTTTGTCAGACCTAGGCGGGCACGCTCTCCTCTTTTGGGAAACGTAGGGAAGGAGGCAGGGCTGAGCGCTCTGCACGTGGTGTCTGGAGCTGTGGGCTGGGGGGCCCTTACTTCCCACCCCCACCCCCACGCACGCTTTCCCCATCTCTGGCCCCTTGCACCCAGCTCTGGGAATGGTCTGGCTCGCCCCGAGAGGTCAGCTGAGGAGCCGGTGCCACTCCGCCCCCGCGTTCCCCGCCTGGGGATGACTTGGGCTCCAGGAACAGGCTCGGTCTTTAATTTTGCAGCTCTGACCGCTGTAAGCAAGGCCCTGGAGCTCGAGATACGTGCAAGCTTGCCTCGAAGGTCCGCGCGAGAAGGTGGCGTGCGGCTGTATGTGGACACTTTGGTGCGTGTGCTAACTGGTAGCTCGGCTTCTTCTCCCTTTCCCGCCCCCTGCGCCCGGGGCAGGGACTTACGAGCTGCTCTCCACTGGGGGCTCGCGGCTCGCCCACCCATTCCAAATTTAACCATTACCTAAATCCGAAGGGAAATGAGCAAACCTCACGGATGGGGCGTCAAGGTATTTTCAGCCCTGCTGGGCGTATTTATCCCGAAGTGTTTCCACAACAAGTTATTTCGGGGGCTGCAGGGACGCTCTCTCTCCCTTCAGACTTTGGCCCTCCAGAGAAGCCGTGTAATAGCTAGAGTGATAATGAGAGCCCCCAGCCTGGGGCGGGAGGGGGGCGGCCTCGGAGCCCTCAGGGTGCTCTGGGCTGCAGTTCAGGGGAATATGGGAGCCTCCAGGCGCCAGGGGGTGGATGGGAAGCGGATTGCAGACTGGGGACCCTGCGGGAAGGCTGACACCCCCAAGCTTGAAGGGGCTGCAAGGTTTAGAACCCCCAAGCTTCAACGCTTGGGGAGGCAGGCTCGGGGAGTTTCAGAGCCTTCAGGATCCTAGGTGGGGGTAGGAGGTAGATTTCAGCCTGACAGCGGCTCAGATACCCGAACTCTCGGGGCGGGGGTGGGGGGGTGGGGAGGGGTTTGAGGCACGATTGGGACTGCTGCCAGAGGCAACGTCGGGCGCGCTGGCTTGTGAGGGGCGTGCTGACCGGAGAAGGCCGGCAAAATTGGGGAGACTAGAGCAGTCAGAGGAGGGGGCGGGGCTGCGATTTCCGAGTTGCGTCCATCGGGCTCCTTCTCTTCCCCTTCCTCCTCCCTCCTCCTCCTCCTCCTCTTGGTCCTGAGCCTCCCAAGTCAATCTGTGTCCCGAATCTGTAACTTGTTCTCGCTTCGGAAGTCGCACTCGGGGCCAAGAATAGTTCAGTTTCTTTCGTGTCATTTTCAGAGCCCAGTGTTAACCCATTCTCCCCCCCCCCCCCCCCGCCTCCCCTCCAATCAACCAGTCAAGGGCAAAAAGGCGAGAGGGAGGAAAGTGGGAGGAGAGACCCAGGCCTCCAAAACCTCGGCCTCCGCAAGTTGCCGGGAGCCGCCGCTCCTGCACCCTGGTGGTCCAGAAACCGAAAGAATTGACTTGGGGGGGGGGGGCGCATTGCGACTCCTGAGGTTCTGGTCTAGGGAGGGGGTCGTGAGGAGTAACTGCAAGCCTGACCCGGGCGGGGGGTGGGGGGGCGGCGGCAATAGACTCAGAGCGGTCTGTGCTAGCTCGACTGCCTAACGCTCAGGAAGTGAAGTTTGTGGTTTTGGGGGCTGAGCTCGGAAGGAGTTTTGAAAGAAAAAAAAAGAGGCAGCCAGAGAGAGCGCGGTCTTCCAAAAGCGAGACTCAGTTTGGAAAGGGGCTGGAGAGAGCAGCGGCTCCCGGGTGCAGACCGGTGCATGGTAAGCATCTCTCTTTGGCTTCTCCGCACCTCCAGCTGGGGCCGCGGGGCGGCGGCAGTGGCGGGGGGTGGGGGGGGGTGGTACAGGAAAGGAGAGAAGGGGCCAGACCGGACTGCAGATCTCTAGGGTAGCGCCTCATCACTCTATCCGTCGGGTGACTAAGTGGCAGCACAACCCTCCATGCCCTGACCTCGGGGCAGATGGGAAAGAGTGTGCGTCCCCCCGGGGGCGCCTACGCTCCGGAAGTTCCACGGTGCCCAGCTGCAGGCTCTGCTGTCCAAGTGTTCTTGGGGAGCCCAAGGCACCCTCCTGCCTTGGTGCCCCTGGCTTGTTTGAGCGGCCACATCCCTTTCTCTGCCAGTTTCTCTAGAGATGGAAGATTGGGAAGGCATTGGGGAAGTGGGGAAAGTGTATTGGTCTGTTTGCGTTGTTCAGAAATAGTGTGTGTGTGTGCGGGGGGTACAGGGGGAAGCCCTAAGGGAAGGAAACAAGTGGAGGAGACCCACCTAAGGAAAAGGAGCCGCCCCCCTTCACCTCATCCAGTTCCTAGGTTCCCAGGGCCCGGTGGGCTCAGGCCTCTTGGAGGTGTAGGGAAACTTGGCCATTGGGGAAGAGAGCTCTGAAGTTCTGTATTTCTCCTGGGCCCTTTTAACTGCCTTGTTCAGGGAGACCTGAGTCCCAGGTTGAGTCCTTGCCTTCCCCGCCCCCCAGCGACGCCAGCTGCACCCTAGAGGCAGCCTTCCCACGAGTTGAATCTTTGGCCTTGGCCGGGTGCCGACTGGGCACGGGGAGAGAGAGAGGGAGTCCCAAGGAACAGGCCTCTGCCCCAGGTTCTGAGAAGACAGAGTCTTGGCTTCTTCCTTTCACATCCCGCCAACCCAAGGGAGCACTCGTCCACTGCCCTGGGTGGGCATCTCTGACAGCGAGTAGCGGTGGAAAAACAAGGCAGAGACAGTATATTTGGGTGACTAGGGCCGGCCTTGGGGGATGCCCACTGAATGCGTCCAGGTTAGGATTTTTCTTGAAAACATCTCCAGGGTAGTTCAGAACCACTGCTCTGGAATCTGGGAAACAACTGAAGTCGTGAGAGCAAGGGACAGCGGCGTTCCTCGGGCCTCCCCACCCTGAATTCTCTCCCCCTGCTTGCGGCTCACTGCACCTCCTTAGGATGCTTTGAAGGGCAGGTGGACTCGTACTATGGGATTCTTCGACTATCCCTCCTCCTGAGGGTGATGATTAAAGACGCCTTTCTTTTGTTTTTTTTATTTTTTCTTCGATTTTAATTTTTGTCCGTGGAGCTGGCTAGCTTGGAGTTGTTTGTGGGTATGAAGTGGGATGTCAGTTCTTGAGCACAGGGACTGTTTCATTTTTGCCTTTGCGTCGCCAGGGCCTGCCACTTAGCAAGCTCGGAATAAATGTTGGGTGAATCGAATTGATTTTGCTCGTTCTTTCTGGAGGGTCCATCTGCTTCGACGATAGAAGAAAGGCAAGCAGGAGGAGACGTGGTGTCGTCCCGGGATTCTTGGGAAGAGACTTGATCACCAACCAGTGCCGGGACAGTATACGGACGACCAGGTTTGTGGTGGGTGTGTGTGTGTGTGTGTGAGAGAGAGAGAGAGAGAGAGAGAGAGAGAGAGAGAGAGAGAGAGAGGAGGCGGGGGTGGGGGGGCGGCAGACAGAGACAGACGAAGAGAGGGACAGAGCTCCCGAGTGTGTGTGTGTGTGTGTGTGTGTGTGTGTGTGTGTTGTAGTGTGGCAGTAAAGGGGGAAATGGCATCTCTCTGAATAATAACATGCGTATAACTTTAGAGAGTGTTTTCGAAATATTTCCCTCTCCTGCCCCTTCCCCTCTTCCCCCGAGTTATCCTTTCCTCAAAAACCTGCGCACCCAGGTAGCAGAATAGAGTGGAGAGGAGAGGTGCTTAGAGTTTGAGGGAGATAAAACTCTTTCTTCCAGCTCAGACTAACCCTTGAAATTCACAAACTGTGTTTTCTGACCTGGAGGGCTTAAGGCAGGTCTTTTCAACATTTCTGAGCCTGGGCCCTAAGATCTGGTATTGTTTAAAAGATGTTGATTGAAGTGGAGAGGGGAATACAGCCATGAGGGAAAGCTCGAGGACCGGAAAAGGTCCCCTGTCCCCAATTCAGAGAAGCACCCATCTGCTTGAATGTAGTGGCTTCTCCTCTCCTCCCTTCCCTTTGTTGTCCTAAGGCCTCTCTAGGGCTAGTCAGTTAGTTAGGTGCTCCCCCTGGGTAATGTGGAAGCGGACATTGCTCAGATTCGTTTTAAAGAGACCTCACCTGTTCAGCCATAGAGGATACCCGCGAGAAGGTAGAGGAGCGGTCTCTGCTCCCTCCCCCTACAGCTACTCCTTACTTCTCACCCAGTCCAGAGTGTGGGGCCAGGGAGGTGAACCGATCGGCTAAATGGGAGACGGCCTTCGAAATAGTGCTCCTTGGCCCCTCCAGGTAGCGGCACCAGTAGCAGCTAGCTGCAGCCCAGAGCTGCCCTCAGGCCCCTCCCGCCTCCTGCCCTCCTCTAACTGCGGTAGCGGCCCCAGCCTCCCCGGAGCTCGAATTTCCTTGTTGATGATGATGTCCCAATAACTTTCCGTTCTCCCTGGGCTCTGCTTCTCACCTGATCCTAGAGTCTGAACGTTTCTAGAGTCCGAGGCTGGGCCTCCAAGGCCTCTCCCAGCATTGAACAACTTTTTAAAAAATTGTTGTTGTTTTTTTTTTGGCGGGGGGGGGGGGGCAACCGGAAGGGAAAATGCAATGCCCTTTTCTTACAGGTAAAAGCCAGGGATTGAGGATTAGTGAGGTCAGGTCTCTTGTTTACTTCACTCCCCTCCCCCTCATTGTGTCTTTGATCCACTCAGCCGCCATTTCCAGAGCTAATTTACTCTCTATAGGCTGTGTGTGTATGTGATTTCTCTTAGACATTTATTTGATTTCTGCCCTTGGTGTGTATCTGCCTGTCCCCTTGTCCCTCTGTCTTTGTCTCTGTTTATCGCAGACGGGACCCTGGCTCGGGGCAGTCCCTTGGCCTCCTAGCTACCCCCATGCACAGTAGGCGAGCATCTCAGTTACCCTTGTGTCCCTCCCCTCCTCCCTCCCTTCCAGATGACAGATACAGGCCAGGGATTGAGTGACCGAGTTCGGGTAACCGAGTGAATCGAGACTGTCTCACTCTTGGCTCTCCAGGAGGGTTTGATTTCCCCAGCGAGGTTTGAGGGGAAGGGGAGGAGTCCCGAAGGCAGGGGACAGATATAGAGTAGTGTGTGGAAACAGGGAAGGAGAGGCCAGCTGGGGGGTGGAGGGAAGAGAGCCTGAGCTATCCTAAGGAGAGGCCCCTTTGCTTCGAGGACCGTCATTTTATGATTTGGGTTTGCGTCTGTGGAGGCAGCCGGCGGCTCTAGCCACCTGTCTGAGTGCCTGCCACCTGGTGAGCGGAGCAGCGCCACAGAGGCGAAGGCTCCTCCCCAAGGCGGCCCCTCCCTGACCCGGGCCCCATCCCTCTCTCCTCTCATTCCCCATCCCCCTAGCCAGGCATCTTTCCCTCGAGCATTGCTTAGTCCCCTCCCAGCCTTAGATCTCTTAACCCACGCTTCGACCCCTCTGTCCCGGAGCAGGTCTCCTCCGAAGTGGCATCTTGGAAGCCGAGCAGGTGTGACCCTGGAGTGAACTTGGTGCTCGCGGAACCTGGAAAGAGGAACGGAGGTGGTTGCGGTTGCACAAGCAGGGGCTGCAGGGATAACGGTGAAGAGAGGATGCCTCGGTCTTTCCTTGTGAAGAGCAAGAAGGCTCATAGCTACCACCAGCCGCGTTCACAGGACCAGGACTACGGCCTCCGCTTGGAGAATGTGTTGGCGCAGATCTGTGCAGGTGCGGTGCTACGGACGGCAGGACACTGAGGTTCTCGGTGGCCAGAGGCAGAGTAGATTTGGCTGCAGCCTCATTGGGTTAATGCGTCGTTGTCCCCTAGTCAGCCCCGACACTGGCCCTAGGTCTCCTCACCGCCCCAGCCTCTCACCCGGAGTCCTTTCTACTTTCTCCAATCCACCTTGGGTCCGGTGCCTCCTTCCTCCTCATGGAGCCGGAGTGGAACGTGGGCTACTTTTCTTTCTCTTCTCCTCCCCTTGGATTTCTCCAGTTCCTTCTGCCACCCCTATTGCTGTGTTATTTTTTTGTTTTGTTTTAAAGAGTTAGCTTGGGAAAGACACTACCCTCTTCATCACTCCACCTACACTATCCGCTTAAGCCCGCGGCTTGGTCTGCTTCGTGCGTACTGTTCCACTTGCTGTCCACTCCCGTCCACTGGCCCTTGATAAGGAAAAGAGAAATCTGCCCTTATGCCGGGAGTGGAGACAGAACTCTGTCTCCAACCGGCTGTTCTTGGTCCAATATTGGACCAGGCTTCCTAACTCTCGAACTCCCAGGGAGTGCCTAGAGGGGGCCCCTTTCCCCCACATCGTTGCTCTCAGGGCTCCAACCCTGGACTGAGGGATCTCTCTTGCTCTTCTCCCGAAGCAGACAGCAAGATGCCAGGAGACTCGAGCCCTGGGCCTTCCGAACCTGAGCCCCAAGGCCCTATCTCTCCAGAGTCCCAACTGACTGAGGGCCCTGACGCAGTCTCAGTGTCTCCAGCCAGCTGTGAGGGCAGCGTCTGCGATAGGAGCTCGGAGTTTGAGGATTTCTGGAGGCCCCCATCGCCTTCGGCATCTCCAGGTAGCTAGAGCCCTGGGTCTGCAGGGGGTGGGGAGGGAAGGAGGAAAGGAGATTAACCAATTTGGGGCAGGTTGGCATCGTGGGAGACCTCTGAGCACAAGTTTGTGTCCAAATTCAGTTTGGGTTAAATCCTGGTCACTTTGCAGGCAGTAGAGTTAAGATCCAGGACAGTTCTGCACAGGTGACAGTGGGAGCAAGGGGCCCGAGTTATTTTGTGTGTATTTTTCCCCAGACGGAGCATTAGGGTTTTCTTGTTGAGATAGATTGTATACTAGATAGGGAAAATCCCTCATTTTTCCCTCTTTTACTTGAATTTCCGATCATAATTCTTTAGAATTGGGGGGTGAGGTAGCTAGAGAGCCCTCTTGCCCTGTCCCCACCGAAGGACAAAACATACGGGTACAGGAAGGGTGGAGGCCACTGCTGCTGGGGGTGACTTTCCGAGTTCAACTCAGAGTGAAAGGGCAGAGGCAGGCATCTCCAGGGGGTGTTTTCCCTAACTCAGAATGTCCCATTAAAGAGGGCACCCCCCTACAATGACTCTCGCTTGAAGTGGTCAAGTGGGGGGCGGGGGGAGAGAAGGCCCTGCTTCAGAGACTGTGAGTGTGTGTGTGTTTCTGTGTCAGGGAAAGTCACTGAAAGGAGGAGTGGGGAACTGAATTTAGTGTCTTGTAGTTAAAAAATGATTTATACATTCAAGCACAAAAGGTTTCATACTGAAAGAGGGACTAAAGGACAAAAGGTGTATAAACCTGTCTTTAGCAGCCAGGGTTCTATACCCCACCAATGTCTGTCTGTCCAGATCTCCTATCTAATCTGAGATTTGATCTTTGACCTGGGGGGGGGGTATGCTCCACATCCCACCTTGATCCCTTAGGCTCACCCCCATCTAACCTCATTCCCCTCTCCAGAGCCAACGATCCTGGGGAAAAGTCTTCCTTGAAGAGAATTCCTAACCCCTAGCTTTTCCTTTTGTTTAGTTAGGGAACCAGAGCTGAGACCTAGACAAAGACTCAGGGTCTCCTTGGTTGTAGGAATCTGAATGCAGTGAGTTTTTGTGAAAACGAAGTAACCGCACAGGGGAAGTATAGGGAGAGGAAGAGCTGAGGATGGACGAAATGAGTGTCTGTTTGACTGGGGAGACCGGTTCCTTCTGTATTCCCAGACTGGAAAAGTTAGAGCCTGTAGTTGCGCTGGATTTTCCCCAGAGACACAGAATCCTAGGATCTGAACTTAAAAGAACCTCAAAAGTCATCCAGTCCAACCCTTGCTTTACAGTTCAGGAAGCTAAGAACCAGAGAGAGAAAGTAACTGTCCTAGGCTATAATCAGTTAGGGGCATGGCCAAGCCGGTTCTAATACTTTTCCCATTCTGCCGTCTCAGAAGTACTTTTTACTTTTTTATTTTTAAAATTTTTTTACTTTTTTAAGGGGCCTTGAGACTTAGTTCCTAGCTTTTTAGAACATGCACACCCCCATTATTTTCCGAAACAGTGTATTATTATGATTTTGCTAAAACCAAAATGCCAGTGTTTCTATGAATACAGGTCCTCCATGTTTACCTTGGCTACTACGTATTCGATCTTGTAAGGTGAAAACACGGGATCTAAGCCTCTCGAAAACATTTTCTAAATAAACACTGGGCCGATCTTATTAAGTTAAGTGACACTGATTGGACTGTCGTCCAGCGAGGGTGTGTGTGCATGCATACAACACTCTCAGCATATGTGTAAAGTTATTAGTTTGAGAAAAATCCGTGAGTATGTGTGCAGCTTTTGGAAACAAAAACACTTTTAGAGGATTGGGAAATCTGATCAGGTGGGAATTTAAGTGTGTAAATTCTACAGTGCTGCCCTGGATATTTGTCTGCCCTGATCTAGTCTTGTTGATGGTTTCACCTCAAAGACCGTCCAACTGCGGTCCCCCTCCCCGCCCCCACCCTTACCTTCTCCTATCCTTAGTTCGAAGCTTTTCAGCTTTCCGAAATATAAAGCCAGTTTCTTGTTTCTCCTGCTAGATGCGTCTCTGAAGCATTTTGTGGTTCCCCTTTCCCTCCCGCTCTGCCTCACATCCTGCTAACTCCTTCACACACCCCCTCCCCCCGCCCCATCCCCAGGGAGAGAGAAGGAGGAGTCAGCTTGGATGAGTTCTGCCCCCGACCTCCCGAAGGAGGTAGGCGAGCGCTGTCCAGAGGCTGAATTTTCTTGACCGTGAGACTTTTCGTCAGAAATATCTTCGTGCGGTGTGAGGGTCAATTCAGCCAGTATCAATGAGCTCCTACTCTGTGCCGCTCTTCAGTCAGAAAAGAGAACTATCCACGTAGGGAATACCAGCCCTTGCTCCAAGTCCTGGGCACCGGGTGGGCCGGTGCACCCAGGGCCACACTAATCGATCTTTGTCTTTTTGGAAAACAGGGATTAGGATAATTTCGAGGCTGGGTGGATTTGGGGGCGGGTTTTTGTTGTTTGCTAGAAGAGTTAGTTTAGACACCTAGCGCCGGGGCTGGGAGTGGTTGTGACCGTGCCCTCGTGTCCCCGCTGCTTCCACAGCGTCCGAGAAGTCCGTGTGTCCCTCCCTGGACGAGGCGCAGCCTTTTCCGGTGCCATTCAAGCCCTTCACGTGGAACAGCTTGTCAGGCTCCGACCTGAGGCATCTGGTGCAGAGCTACCGGCCTTGCCATGCCCTGGAGCGGGGCGCTGGACTGGGCCTCTTCGGCGAACGGAACCCGGAGCCTGGCGCTCCGGCAGCCCTCTACAGCCCGGAACGGGGCTGTGGCGGCGGGGCCTCCGAGGGCAGCGGCGGCGGGGGCAGCGGCGGCTCTGCGATGGGCCTGTATAGGGACTTTGGTCCTGCTGCGGTGGCGGCAGCGGCCCGCTTATACGAACGACCGTCGGCAGCTGGTGGGCTCTACCCGGACAAGGGCTCCGGCATCAAAGTGGAGTCCGAGCTACTCTGTACTCGCCTGCTGCTCAACAACGGCTCCTATAAGTGTATCAAGTGCAGCAAGGTGAGCGGGGACCCAGTTGTCCATCTGGCCCTTCCCGGTCTGTGCGCCTTGCCCTCCTCCCCTCTAGGTCCCTTAGCGCCTCAGTTCCGCCCCTCCTTTCAGCCTCTTTCTTCTCTCTCCCCCACCCCCACTGCACTCCAGGTGTTCTCCACGCCCCATGGCCTCGAGGTGCATGTGCGAAGGTCCCACAGCGGCACGAGACCTTTTGCCTGCGAGATGTGCGGAAAGACCTTCGGGCATGCAGTGAGCCTGGAGCAGCATAAAGCTGTGCATTCACAGGTAAGTGCCCGAGCTCTCCTGAAACCAGCAGATTAGTGTGTCTACTCAAACTCGAGAAGAAGCTCATGTTACCTTGAATGACTGACTCGACCAAATTACTCTTTAAGAAGTCGGGTTCTTGTCTTTCCAGTCTGGTCCTAAGGGGCTCGACCCATCTCCCAGTGCTCTGGAATAACCGTTTTCCCTACTACTTTTCTCCAGCAGGGTACTATTTTCCTATCTAGCCCCCTCTGACATTTATTTATTGACTATATGACCCTAGACAAGTCATTCAACTTTTCATTGCCCGGTGCACAACTCTCTAAGACCAAGAACTGCCAAATAGGTAACATTTGCTTTGGTAGGGGGAGTTTCCTACGTCGGTGAAACCACAGGTCCCCATCCCCTCCCCCCCCCTTAAAAAAAAGGCTACAAATCCTGCTCATCCCTTTGGTTTTCGGGCTTTCATTAGCCCTGCCTCGAACCTCTCTCCTTCCTTCCAAATGGCCCCGGTGTAGTGCCCCTGGCCTCCATCCCTCTTGTGGCTGGGAAAGAAGAGCATCCAGAGCTCGAGCAAAAATCTGTTTGCCCAGTTAAGGATCCAAGAGGATTCTCTATCACTCTGGTTTTGATAGACACTTAATTGAAAAAGACTTCTCTGTGTGTGGGGAAAGGCCATTCACACAAAGGTCTCTGTGGGGGTTTTCCAAAGGACAGTCTATAGCTGGAAGGGATTTTAAGTCCAACCTTATTATTTTACAAATGAAGACTCTGAGGTTCAGGGAAGTTCAGTGACTTGCCCAAGGTCACACAGGTAGTAAGTGTCAGAGCAAAAAAATTGAGGAAGGATCGTTTGGCTTCAGAGGTCATTCTTTCCACTGTAACATCAAGAGTCTTAATTGACTAAGAGGTGGGAAACTTTGAAAAGTCTGCTGGGGAGGGAGGGTGTATGTGTGTAAATGGGTGTAAGAAATTGAGGTGGGGAGATTTTGTCTTCAGAGAGGTTCACGGTGTGAGAAGTGTTTTTGTGGGGGAAAGTGTCTAGGGAGGGAGGAAGGGGGAGTGGAAAAGAATGGTAATATGGGACAGAGAATGAGGTGAGTAAGTGGCAAGGGAGGGAAACTTGTGGCATATAGGGGAAGCATGATATATGGGGGAGATTATTTTGTGTATTAAGGGGCAGAGGTAGTGAGGGAGTCAACTACTTACATTGGATCAGCCTGGGTTAACCTCACAAGGATTCAACAATTTGATTCAAGAAATATTTATTAAGTGCCTTTATGTGGGGAAGGGGGAGTGGGAACTGTGTTAGGGACCAGGGATACAGCTGATGAAATAATCCCTGATTTTAAGGAACCTAAATGATCTCTAAGGTCCCTTTCAGTTCTAGGAATTTATGCTCCAGCAGCTAACAGTCTCCTGGTGAGGGGGAGATTACATATAACCTAATAACAAAGTAAATTCTAGACAGCCCTTATTAGTGATCTGGCAGGGGGGGAAGAGGAGGGTTGGCCCCTAAGCTGATAGCCCATTCTCTCTCTACAGGAACGAAGCTTTGATTGTAAGATCTGTGGCAAAAGCTTCAAGAGATCCTCGACCCTTTCCACTCATTTGCTCATCCACTCTGACACCCGGCCCTACCCTTGTCAGTACTGTGGGAAGAGGTTCCACCAGAAATCAGACATGAAGAAACACACCTTTATCCACACAGGTAAACATCTGGGGTGCCACAGCCCAAAGAGTCCACCTCAGAGCCATGCTCTGTATACAAAAGCACCTTCACCCTTTTTTCTTTTGTCCATTTAACATACATCTTTCTATATACACTCTGTATTCCACTGCCCTCTGTGTGCCCCTAGCCTCGAAGTGTATAAGGTTCACAGTAGGTAAGTTTGGAGAAGGCCACTTGAGTGAGGAGGCCAGAATGAAAATGAATCACTGCCCAGGTCAGTCCCTTTAACAACTGTCCCCAGTTTATTTAGAAAAGGGGGGGAGGGATAGGGGGAGGACACCTGAGTTCAAATCCAGCCTCAGACACTTAACACAAAAACTAGCCATGTGACCTTGGGGCAAGTCACTTAACCCCAATTGTCCTCCAAAAGAAAGAAAGAAAGAGAGGAAGAAAGAAAGAAAAGGGCACCGAGAATGATCATGGCACGGAGTGATGGTGCCCCCTAAAGTCACATCATGTCGTAGTGTTTCCACCCCCAGCTGCTGCTACCAGCTCCAGAGTTTGGGGTCTGAGCTTCAGTCTTGATATTTGTACAGAGATGTCTGTAGGGCTTCACTTTGCCTATTCCGTGGAGCCACTTGGCTTTCCTGCTATTTTTTTCTTGACTGCTTGGGCTTTTCTCAGAGCTTACCTGTCTTGTCTTTCAATCCTTCATTATACCGAACTTTATTATCTAATCTGATGGGCTTAAGGGGGTGATGACTGGAGAATGCACCAACCTTCCAGATAATAATTCTGTTTTGACTGGGGAGCCTTCAATGCTTTAATTGCAACGAATGAATAATATGGAGATTTTGTTCACCCCAGGGGAGGCAGTTTGGGGCCTGGAGGCCTCCCAGGGCTCTTTTAATCACCCCTGAGGTGGCCACCAATGTATTGGGCAGTCTAATTTGTGATTGTGCCTTTGAACACTGGTACCTGTTAAGTCACAGTCTTCCTTCTCCTTCACCCACCTTCCCCCAAAAGGGGAGTAAAACCAGGTAAAATGAGTAAAGACAGTCAGTTGAACATTGGAAACCCCCATGGTTATAAAAGCCTCCAATCTCTTGCACGAGGCTTAGATTCCAAACTTGTCTCCGCCATGCATTAGCAAGGTGTTAGACAACTCATTTCTCTCCTGGGTTCATCAGCTGTCTTATATGGAAAATAAGGGACCTGGACTAGGGAATCTTGTCTGGTCCAAGGTTCTGAATCTGCAAGTCTGAAGTATGGACTGACGCTTAGGACAGTACACTGGGTGGAGAATTACAGGCAACTTGGGGAAGACATGAAAGTAGCAGGTGTCTGGAGCAACAATATGACAAGGGAGAAAGAGATACAGAAGGGAGAACAGAGGTTCCCCGGAAGACCACCTCATGGACCTCCCATTTTGTCTAGGGCAGGTTTTAAAGTAGTGGGTGGAAAAATGTGTTCATCTCTGGCATTTGCCCATTCACTAAATAATGCAAGAGTTCATTCCTGGTAAAGGGAAAGCCAGTAGGTCTATTGTTTACTTGTTACTTAATTAACAAAGTATGATGCGAATGTGCCAGTTTCTAAAGAATCTCAGGAAGAGAGAGAGAGACAGAGAGAGAGAGACAGAGAGAGAGAGAGAGAGAGAGAGAGAGAGAGAGAGAGAGAGAGAGAGAGAGAGGAGAGAGAGACAGAGACAGGGAGAGACAGAGACAGAGAGAGAGACAGAGAGATTATCCTTATAAAGAACAAAGGAAGTCAGTGGGATGACTGGAAAAAGACCAGATGCTTGCAGCAAAAAATTGTTGGCCAACCTTGGATCTTAAAATTAGGACTCTGAGGTAGCTAGGTAGTACAGTGGATAGAGTGTGCAATCAGTCAAGATCACCTAGGTTCAAATATAACCATAGACTTTTCCATAGACTCTTAGCTCTGTGATCTTGGGATAGTCATTTAACCTCTCTCAGCCTCAGTTTCCTTATCTGTAAAATGGGCGTGATAACAACATCTACTTCCCAGAGTTGTTGGGAAACTCAAATGAGATATTGGTAAAGCACTTTGCAAACCTTACAATGCTAGTTATTATTCCTACACTTTAATTCCAATCCTTATCCTTTTGTCAGACACTATGTTAAGCTCTGGGGATATAGAGATAAAAAGGAAGCATATTATCATTGATACAAACCATCACTTACCCTCTTTTTGTGCCTCACAATGCCCCCTTGCGAATTTGAAATTTTCACTAGGGGATTCAGAGAAACAAGAGGAAGAATTGAATGGAAACAGTGAGTTCTCCTCTCCTCTCAGTATGTACCGATTTTTGCTCTCTTTGAGAGTGGGGAGCTCCTTGCTGGGGTGTAAATTAGATGGTAGGAGAACCTTTTGTTCTTTTTTCCTGTTTCAAGAAGCTAATTGAAGCCTAAGTTTGGGGTATCTTACTTAGGACAGAGGCCAATGGAAAATGCCATCATTGTGATAATAGGTGGCAGGCTACAGGTCCTCATTACTGTGCTTTGCCCAGCAAGATGACTGTTGGTGCCTAGACTCACATGTCCATGAGTTTCCTGCATACTGCCTGTATAATTCAAAGATCCTTTTGCCATGGGTAAGCCTGGGGTTTAGGGGGAATCTAGCTGCTGCCCTGGGAACAGGGCAGATTTCTCCATACCTTTTTGAGGGCAGATGATTTATCTAACAGCTTTTTTTTTCCTTCCCACCTCCACATCTCATGACTCCAACTCTCTACATCTTTGCAGGTGAGAAGCCCCACAAATGCCAGGTGTGTGGCAAAGCATTCAGTCAGAGCTCTAATCTCATCACTCACAGCCGAAAGCACACTGGCTTTAAGCCCTTTGGTTGCGACCTGTGTGGGAAAGGCTTCCAGCGAAAGGTGGATCTCCGGAGGCACAGGGAGACTCAGCATGGGCTGAAGTGAGGCCAAGTCAGGATGCTGAAGCGTCAGTCAACACTATTGGGAACAGACCCTCTTTTTTCTGTCTCATCCTTCCCCAGGTCCCTGTATCCCATTTCTCTCCCTCAACCTCTACTCCTCTAGTGAATCAGAGATCTAATGACTTCTCCTTACTTCTCTCAAGTAACCCAGAAGGGATAACAGCAGCTTTTAAAAAAAATTTCAACCTAAAGTGGAAACAGACTTGATGTGTCTTGGAAGCACTGGACAAGCTCATATTCCTGAAGCCTCAGACTCCAGCTGGGATCAGACAACTCCAGCCACCCTGTACCTCTGCTTACCCCACGTAGAACTTCCAAGCCCTCCACCCAGCAGAGAAGTCCTCCAGTTAGAACCCTGACCATTTGACTAATATTTGAGTAATAGAAGGATGCACAGCTTACAAACCAGAACAATTGTAATGGTGTTAAAGGAAAAGAGAAGGACAGGGCTTTTATTGCTACTATTTCTTCCATGGAGTTTTTCAAAAGCCCCATGTCCTTTCAAGGCGATTGAGCTATCTACACAGACTGAGTCTCTGTGCACTTGCAGGCTTGTTCAGAAGTGGAAATAATTGCTACTATACGCTACTCACAAATCCACAAGCTTTATCAAGACGCCTGTGCCAGGCTGGGCAGGAGGATAAAGAAGAGTCTGAAATCTGTCTGAAAGAGTTTGAGTGTTTCCCTGTGGGTTTGCCAACGAAAGCTAAAGGACAGAACAGTGTGTTACTACTAGAAAATCTTCTGTTGAACAAATATCTACTAAGCATCTACTGTATTTTAGATATTGAACTAAGGCATTGTGGGGGATATCAGATGAGCTGTACAAAGTCCTGGCTCTCAATGATCTTGTGACATAAAGACCAGGATTGGCCATGACCATTGTCATGCCCTTGGAGAGGCAGTGACCAAAGAATGACCCAGAGGGCACTACTAGCTTTTCTAGAGAGACTAGAAAGCAGCCGAAAGGCTATTTCAAGGACATGTTTGTAACTTTTTCTGGTTGTTGTTTGTTTTTTTTTTTTAATTTCTTAAACTTGTATTTGTTAAAAACCTCTGGACCTGTAGACGTGTGACCAGGGTATTCTGCCTTAAGCACGCCTGCATGTTCCTTAGAGAGGAGAAGAATGGGGTGTTGACTTTGACAAGGTTTGTCAGTGTCTGTAGATGTTATGGAGTGGATTGTGTTTATTGATACATATTTATTAGAATAACATTTAAGTTAATAAAGTATTGAGAATGCATGTGGACTTTTATTAAGTCAGTAGAGAGAGAAGATGGTAAGATATGGAAGAAATTCAGTTTTGTCTGAATGAAAGAAATAAGTAGAATCAGGAGGAAAGTCAGCTAATATCAGAATATTGATGGTGAAACTCAAACCACCGGCTAGAAATGATAGTCCTGTGGGTGACATTTTTATAGAATTTGGAAATTTACAAAAATGTTTTCTGCATATTTTCTCACTTAATTTTCATAACCCTGTAAGGTTGTCCTCCCTCCCTTCCCCAGGCTTAGAAAGGTGGGATGATTTGTACATAGACTCATAAAAGTTAAGTATCAAGAACAGGATTTCAAGTGTGGTGCCCCAAGGAGTGCTAGATTTGGAGTCCGTGGCCCCTGATTCAAATGCCAGGTTCGCCTCTGATTTAACTGTGTGACCCTGAGGTTAAACGTGACCATGAAACCTCTCTGCCTCAGTTTCTCCACCTGTAAAATGTTTGAAAATAAGTTTGAAGATCAGATAACACAGAAATAAAATAAGTTTGAAGATCAGATAACACAGAAAGAAAGCACTTTATAAACCTTAGAGCCCTTTGTAAATGCAAGCCATGTTATTATAGTTACCATCTTGGGCAAATCACTTAAATTACCCTTGGCTTCAGTTTCTTCATATAAAATAAAGCAGTGGGATTAGCTGATCCTCAAAGTCCTTTCCAGCACTAAATCCATGAGTCTATAATCCCAGCCCTCTTCCCATTAAATTGGGGGCCTTTTATCTCTGTGCCTCGAGCCTTGGGCATTTCCTACCACTTTCCATCTGCTCACAGGTAACAAAACCAAGCCCTTTCCTGTGGAAGCCCCAAGGCTCTGTAGACACTTTCAAGTCAAGAGCTATAGTGGTAGAGAGTAGCAACCGGGAGACTGGTTTCTAAACTTGGCTTTGACCTCAACTATTTCATCAGCAATTAGTGCTTAACACAGTCCTAGGCACATAGTAGCGACTTAATAAATGTTTATTGACTAACTCATGTCAAGACAAGTCACTTCTCTGGACCTCAGTTTCCCCAGCCGTGAAATGAAGGACTTAAACTAAATTAGAACCAGTTTCCCAGCTACCCTTTGAGTTTCAAAACTAGTCCCAGTTCCTCTTAGAAGGAGAGGGCAGGGAGTGAGTGAGTGAGATTAACTAACTTTTGGTAAAGTCATTGTGTGAAGCCAGGGGGCAGTGGTATTTGGTGCAGTAGGCTATCCCTAGACTCCAAGCCCACCCTGGGAGATACTTGTGCAAATCAGCCCCTCAAATGTGTGTACAGAATAAAAAGTAATGCCTTGGAATTCTGTGAAAATAATTAGGAAAAAAAAACCATTGTAGCTCAAGGTTCAGATACCCAGGGTTCTGTTTGGCTGAATTCACTCCAAATATTAAGTACCCACTAGATGCTAAGATCCAAAGACAAATGAAGCAGCCTCTGCAGAAGTTTGCATTCTCCAATCATGACCATAACTCTGACCTGAATTGTGTTCCAGACCCTGTCCACCTCTACCCTTTTCCCTCACTCCCAGCTGCATTTGGATTTTTTTCCTCGTTCATCCTAAGTCTTTTCTCATTCCATTTTATAGCTTTAGCTACTTAGTTGTTTAACTTATAAAATGAGCTTATAGAAGAACTGAGTTGTCAGGAAAGATAACTCTGGGAGGAACTTCCTGGGATGCTTTGCCAATGGCCATTCATAGGATCTTTGTCGTCCTGATGTTCTCAGAGAAAAAGAAGGAACTTCCTTCCCCCACAGGTCTTCAAACAGTGTGGTTATTACCGTCATGAGAATAGAGAAGTTCCATATAGGTTTTAGTATAACTGATTGAAATGCGTATGTCTCCCCTCCTTGTAGAAAATGCCCCAGTTGCCTTTCCAGACCCAAGACTCACTGACGTTTTTAATTCCCCTATATATGCTATATGGCGATGCCCCCTCTTCCCGCCTTGCCCCCCCCCCCAGGGATGCTGATGTTAGGGGGTTTGCAATTTACTGGAGGAAAACGTCTTAATTTTCCTGGTTCAGAATCAAAACAGATTACTAGACCTGTTACCATGTGAAATTTGAAGATTGTGAATATCTTAATGTTATTACCTGATGACATTAAAAATGGATCAAGAATATTCCATGCTGCATTATTCATGAGGGAGGCTCGAGGCCTTTTGTCTGCTGCAGTAACAGTAGAAACAGTAACTGGAGATATCAGAGCACACCTTTGTTTCTTTCTCTAAATTTTTAATAACACCTTCAGCTAGCCAGTTGGTGAAGCTCAGCCCTGCACAAAAGGGGAAAAAGCACAGAGATCTCTGGGAAGCCCCGGCCCTTTCAGTCTTAGAGGTGATCTACACGGGCGACGGTCAAATTACCTATCAGGTGTGCGGAGCGATCAGGATTCAGGCCAGTCGAAAAGGTGAATTTCATCTGATTGATTTGAGACTCGAGAAGAGAACGGAACAATGGAGGGGAAAAAAACCGCACCCCTGATTAAAAGAACTGCGCAGTATTTCCCATTGACAAAGTCAGACCGTTTGGCTTCTAAGACTGGTGCTCAGTGTTTGTGTAACATGATTTTGGTTTGTTTTGCTTTTACCCACATCAGTTATCTGAAGAAGGCTATTTCAGAAGGAGCATCTTTGTGAAGAGTATGGGAGAAACACACATATGCAGGGCAAATAATTTCCTATCCCTGTGCCTCGGTTTCCTCATCTGTAAATGAGGGGGTTGGATGAGAAGACCTCAATCTAAGGTCTTATGAACATCACCTCACTTTTCAGAGACCCAGGCTACTATGTGCTATTGAGGGGTGCCTTATGTGGGAGCTTCCACATGGAGGGAGGCAGAGAGAGCTTTCCCTACTCAATAAAATCATAAGTCTGGGGGCGGCTAGGTGGCGCAGTGAGTAGAGCGTCGGCCCGAGAGTCAGAAGGACCTGAGTTCGGATACGGCCTCAGACACTTAAACGCACAAACAAAAATCCTAGCCGTGTGACCTTGGGCAAGTTACTTAACCCCAATTGCTCTCCAAAAAGCAAAAAAAAAAAAAAAAAAAAATCCTAAGTCTGGACCAACTGATTATTTCAACTCTGGAGGATCTGGAGGGGGTAATTTGGACTCTTGTTTATTTTTTAAAAAACAAAGCAAAACAAAACATTTACAGGGAACTTACTAAAATCCAGGGGGCAGCATGGTTCAGTGGAAGGAGCAGGAGGACCTGGCTTTGAAAGCCTGCCTCTGCTCTTAACTCTTAGTGACCTTAAGCAAAGTCACTTAAGCCTCTCTGGACCTCAGTTTCCTCCTCTGCGAAATGAGGGAGTCTAGAGCAAGTGATCTCTTAAATCGTCCCCAGCTCTAAAATCCTGCAGTGAGATGCTGTGCACATCGTGACAGTAAAGACCTTTGGCAACAATGCTTAAAGGACCAAGCACACACTCTGATAGAATCATCCACTTTTTAACAAATCTTTCAGGCATGAAACTGTCAAAGGATACAATAACAAAATGGGGACATCAAATGAAATATGCAGAGCGCTTTGCAGTTCTGGTTTGTTTGTTTTTTTGAGAGAGGAAGGAAAGGCAATTGGGGTTAAATGACTTGCCCAAGGTCACGAAATTAGTAAGTGGCACGTGTCTGAGGCTGGATTTGAACTCATGTCCTTCCTGACTCCAGAGTTGGTGCCCTAGTCACTGCGCCACCTAGCTGCGCCAGCTTTGTAATTCTTTTTTTTTTTTTAAATTTTAAAAAACGCTTTATTAACTTCTGGTTTACATCATTCATTTCAGCCAGATTTTGAGTTACAATTTTTTCCCCATTTTTCCCCTACCCACCACCCCAGAATAGCAGTCCCGCAAGATATCCCCTCATCCAATCTGCTCTCTCCCATATCTTCTCTCATACCCCCTTCCACTTTACCATTAGGGCAAGGTGAATCTCTGTGCCCCAATGCCTGCACATCTTATCTCCCAATTACATGCAAAATAGTATTAATAATAGTATTTATATACATTTGAAACATTTAATTTTAAAATTTCGAATTTCAGATCAATTCCCTTCCTCCCTTGTCACCCACTCCCTCTGGGAAGATAAGCAATTCAGTATGTGTTGTACATGTATAGCTATGCAAAACATTACCATAGCAGATATATTGTAAAAGACTGCTTATATTTCCCTCCCACCCATCTCACCTCCCACCTGGTCCATTCCCTACTTTGATCCTGTCCCTCTTTGATAGTGGGTACTTCCAACCTCCCCTCCCCTCAGAATGCCCTCCCCTCCATCATCCCCCCTCTCATCCCCCTTTCCCCTACTCAGGAGAGTGAGTGAGGGTAAGATAATCCATTTAGTCTGTATGTGATTCTCTCCTTGAGCCAAATTCAATGAGAATATGGTTTTGCCTTTTTGCCTTCCTGTTATTCCCCTCCACTGCAACTACTTCCCCTTGCCTCTTCTACATAAGATAGTTTACCTTACCCTGTCTCTTCCCATCTCCTCTTGCCACTTTCCTCTTTCACCTCTTAACTTCACCCCTTAAGTATCATCCCTTCCCACCAAATTCAACCTGTGCCCTCTATCCATGTATACCTGTAAACATATATACACACATTCACATATGTATTCATATGTCCATATACCCTTCTTCAATTATTTTCATAATGAGGAAGGTTTCATCAGACACAGTTACTGTTTTTCCATGTAGGAATGTAAATAGTTCAACTTTGATAAGTTCCTTTTGATTTCTTTTCCCTGATTACCTTCTCAAGGATCTCTTGCTTCTTGTGTCTGAATGTCAAATTTTCTATTCAACTCTGGTTTTTTCCTCAAGAATGCTTGAAAGTCCTCTATTCCACTGAATGACCATATTTTCCCCTGAAACAAAATACTCAGTTTTGCTGGGTAGGTTATTCTTGGTTTTATTCCCAGCTCTTTTGCCCTCTGGAATATCATATTCTATGCCCTTCTATCCCTCAGTGTAGAAGCTGCCAGGTCCTGGGCTATTCTGATTGTGTTTCCACAATATTGAAATTGTTTCTTCCTGGCTGCTTGTAGTATTTTCTCCTTGATCTGGGGGTTCTGGAGCCTGGCTATAATATTCCTGGGAGTTTTCTTTTTGGGATTTTTTCAGGAGGTGATGGGTGGATTCTTTCAACCTCTATTTTGACCTCTGGGTCTAAAACATCAGGGTAATTTTCCTTGAGAATTTCTTGAAGGATGATTTCTAGGTTCTTTCTTTGATCATGGCTTTCAGGTAGTCCAATAATTTTTAAATTATCTCTCCTGGATCTATTTTCCAGGTCAGTGGTTTTTCCCATGAGATATTTCACATTGCCTTCTATTCTTTCATTTGTTTGGATCTGTTTAATAGTATCTTGATTTCTCATAAAGTCACTAGCTTCTATTTGCTCCAGTCTAACTCTGAAGGAATGAATCTCCTCAGTGAGCTTTTGAGATTCTTTTTCCATCTGGCAAATTCAGCTTTTTAAGGCATTCTTCTCTTCATTGCCCTTTTGAGCCTCCTTTCCCATTTGAGTTAGTCTATTTTTTAAGGTGTTATTTTCCTCAGTCAGGCTGTTGACTCTCATTTCATACTTTTCCTGCATCCTTCTCATTTCTCTCCCCAATTTTTCCTCCATCTCTCTTATTTGGTTTTTAAAAATCCTTCTTAAGGTCCTCTATGGCCTGTAACCTGCTCATATTTTCATTTGGGGCTTTTGGTGCAGGATTTCTGACCTCACAGATCTCCTCCTGTTCCATGCTTCGATCCTCTTTGCCCCCAAAATAGGAGCCTAATGCTGCATTTTTTGTTTATTTTGTTTCCTTTTCCTAGGCATGTTGCCACTTAATTACTTGATTTTGGGGCTTGTTGCCACAGTAGGACTCTGCCACCAGACAGGGGAGCTTCCATCCCAAACGTCTTCACAACTTCCGGAGGTATTAGTTGGGTGGCCTCTGTAAAGCCTCCATATGCTCTGGCAAGCTGGATACCCACCCCAGACCTCCCCCCAGAACACAATCCAGATCCAAGCAGGTTAAAGCAAGAGTGATTAACCCCCAGACTGATTGCTGGATCTCCCTACAGTTCGCAGACCAGGAGCTGAAGCTGCAAAATGGCTTCTATGCTTCGGTTCCTCAGCTGCTTCTTGCCCCAGGGGAGGAAGCCAATGTGTTCCCCAAATACTGGTCCCAAAGTCCATAGGGCACTAACCTCTCATTTTGTCCTAGGTATATCTGTGTTGATAATTCTGGAATCGCCACAGCTGCTGGTGTTCTGGGGTCCCTCCAGCCAGCTGCTGGCCCTGGCCGCCCTCGGGCTAAAATCGAGGCTCATGTGGGCCTGGGCTTGGCTACCAGAGCGTTGCACTGTGCTTCGATGGCCGCTCCCTGCTGGGTTGCTGGGCTGTCCTCAGTGGGAGGTTAGCTTCTCTGTGTCATTGTGGGTGCTAGAGCTCCAGAAGTTGTTCAGAGTCCACTTTTTACATTGTTTGGAAGTGGTGTGTGGGGGGGAGCACCTTGGAAGTGCCGTTTCTACTCTGCTATCTTGGCTCTGCCCCTAGCGTTGTAATTCTTTTTTTTTTTTTTTGCTTTTTTTTGGAGGGCAATTGGGGTTAAGTAACTTGCCCAAGGTCTCACAGCTAGGTTTTTGTTTGTGTATGCATTAAGTGTCTGAGGCCAGATCCTCAGCTTTGTACTTCTTAAAGAAGGTTAGGTGTTTTCCTGATCAATATGTCATCATCACAGATAATCCTGACTCCCTAGGAGTTCGTCCAAATGCTAAAACTATTGGCTTTTTACTTGCTAAGTTTCCAATTTATCGGGAGTATGCTACAGTTCCCTTCCAAATAACTTTTGCTAACAAGTGAAGAATAATGAACATTTACTTTATTTTTAGAAATAACATCCCAATTATATCTACTCATCAGACCTCTCTGTCCCTTTACCTTAATTTTCCTGAATTTGAAGTAAGATACACATGGACAAGGTTGGCTTTGTTTTTTTTTTTAACTCTTGTCAGGAATGTAAATACAAAGTCAAAGCAGAAGCACGAAAATGTGGTTTGTTTTTGTCTAATATCTTTTTTTAATGAAAAAATTTTAATCCGTTATTTATTTATTTTGGCATTCTTCTTAAATTTTGAGGTCCAAATTCTCTCCCTCCTTCCCACCCTTCCCCCATCCCCTGAGAAGACAAGCAATATAATATCAATTATACATGTGAAATCATACAAACCGTATTTCCATCTTAGTGGTATCACAAAAGAGCAATAAAATAAGTGAGAAAATTATGCTTCAGTTTGCCTTCAGAGTTCATCCATCCCCTCTCCAAAGGTGGAGAGCATTTTTTCCTCCTGAGTCCTTTGGAATTGTCTAGGACCAGTGTATTTATGAGAGGAGCCAAGTTTTTCACAGTTTGATCATCATTACAACATCACTGTTACTGTGCACAATGATCTCTCAGTTCTTCTCACTTCACTTTACATCAGTTCATATAGGTCTTGTCACATTTTTCTGAAACCATCTCCCTCGTCATTTCTTATAGCACCATACTACTCCATCACAACCATATGCCATTGCTTGTTGAGCCATTCCCCAACTGATGGGCATCCCCTTGATTTCCAATTTTTTGCCCCTACAAAAAAAGCTGCTATAAATATTTTTGTACACATAGTCCTTTTCCTTTTTCTTTGATCTCTTTGGGAAACAGATAGTAGTGATATTGCTGGGTCAAAGGTTATGCACAGTTTTATAGCCATTTGGGCATAGTTCCAGATTGTTCTCCAGAATGGTTGGAGCAGTTCACAACTCCACCAACCTAATTAATGCACCTATTTTCTATAATTTCTATAATTCTGACATTTGTCATTTCTGGTAAGTGTGAAAGGGGTACCTAAGAATTGTTTTAATTTACATTTCTTTAATTAATAGTGATTTAGAGTATTTTTTCATATGACTATAGATAACTTTGATTTCTTCTGAAAACTGCCTGTTCTTATCCTTTGACCATTTATCAACTGAAGAATAGCTCATATTTTTATAAATTTGATATAGTTCTCTATGTGTTTGAGAAATGAGGCCTCTATGAGAGAAACTTGCTGTGAAACATTTTATATATTTCTTCATTATCAATAGTATCTTTTAGTGGGTTTTTTTTTTGGGGGGGGGAGGCAAGGGAGTTAGGTTTAAATTACTTGCCCAAGGTCACACAGCTAGTAAGTGTTAAGTGTCTGAGGTCAGATTTGAACTAAGGTCCTCCTGATTCCAGGGCCAGTGCTCTATGCACTTCACCACCTAGCTGCCCCTCAATGGTATCTTTTAGGAAAATGTAGTTTCTTTGATTATCTATTTTAATTTAATCTATTTTTGCTTTTGCTTTGTCTAAGATCATGACTGCTACCTCTGCATTTTTTTTTTACTTCAACTGAAGCATATTAGATTCTGCTCTGGTCCTTTATTTTAACTCTGTGTATCTTTCTATCTCAAGTGTGTCTCATGTAAACAACATATTGTTGGGTCCTGGTTTCTAACCCATTCTGTTACCAGCTTCCATTTTATGGGTGAGCTCATCCCATTCACATTCATAGTTATGATAACTAATTGTGTATTTCCCTCCATATACTTTTCTTGTTTATTCTTCTCTCTCTTTTTATCTTGCTTCTCCTCAAAAGTCTATTTTACTTGTAACTACTGTTTCCCTTAATCCACCTCCCCTTTTTGCATCTCTCCTCCTTTCTCTTATCCCCTTTCCCTCATATTTCCCTATTGAACAGGATAGATTTCTATACAGAACTGAGTGTATGTGTGTGTATACTTCCCTCTTTGCACCAATTTAGATGAGAGTGAGGTTTAAGCATTGTCTGTCACCCCCCCGCCATTTTCCCCTTAACTCCTTGTCCCCCTCTTTTATATGAGAAAATTTCTGCCTTCTGCCTCTAGAATGCTTCCCCCTTCTCCCTGTTTTTCACACCACCCCTTTTTTTTGAGATAATTTTTAACATAATAGACTCAGTTATGCTCTCTGGTCATGTAAACTCCTTATAACTGCCCTAATAATGATAAAATTCTGAGGAGTTACATATATCATCTTCCCATATAGGAATATAAAAGTTTAACTTTATTGAGTCCCTTATGATTTCCCTTATGATTTAACCTTTTTATTCTTCTCTTGTGTCTTGTGTTCGAATGACCAGTTTTCTATTCAGCTCTGATTTTTTTCATCAGAAATGCTTGAAAGTCCTCTATTTCATTAAATATTTGTTTCATCCCCTGAAGGATTATACTCAGTTTTGCTGCTTAAGTTATTCTTGATTGTAATGATAGCTCCTTTGCCTTCCAGAATATCATATTCCAAGTCCTCTTTTCTCTTAATATGGTAGCTGCAAAAATCTTGTGTGATCCTGACTGCGGCACCATGATATTTTAATTTTTTTTTTTTCTGGCTGCTTACAATATTTTTTTCTTGGAGTGGCTAGGTGGTGCAGTGAATAGCCCTGGAGTCAGGAGGACCTGAGTTCAAATCTGGCCTCAGACATTTGACACAATTACTAGCTGTGTGACTTTGGGCAAGTCACTTAACCCCAATTGCCCTCCAAAAAGCAAAAAAAGAAAACAAACAAACAAACAGACAAACAAAAAAAAAACCCAATATTTTTTTCTTTGACTTCAGAGGTCTGGAACTTGGCCATAATGTTCCTGGGAATTTTATTCTAGGATCTCTTTCAGGAGGTGATTGGTGGATTCTTTCAGTTCTATTTTACCCTCTGAATCTAAGCCATCAGGACAGTTTTCCTTTACAATTTCTTGAATTATGCTGTCGAGGGCCTTTTTTTTGATCATGGCTTTCTTGTAGTTCGATAATTCTTAAATTATCTCTCCTCCATCTATTTTCCAGGTCAGTGGTTTTTCTAATGAGATATTTCATATTTTCTCAAATTTTCCTCTACTTCTCCCTATTTCTTTCTTTAACACTTCCAGGAATTCTTGTTGTGCATGGGTCCAATTAGATTTTTTGATGCTTTACTTGTAGCTGTTTTTATATTATTGGTCTTCCACGTTTGTATTTTAATCTTCCTTGTTAATCAAGTAGCTTTTTATGGTCCAGTTGTTTTGTTTTTGTTGCTTGCTCATTTTTTCAGCCTATTTCTTGACTTTGAATTTTATTTTTAAATTGGGTTCTGTTCACCTGGGAGTGGGGAGGCACTGTGCCAACCTTCATGTTTTGGGGGGTTTTTTGCTTCAGACATTTTTGTGTTGCTGTTTTCAGAGCTAGTTCTGAGGGTCAGTAAATTTATTGTTCTTCTAAAGTGGTGTGATCCAGAGAGTGGTATGGTAATGAGTCCTTTATCAGAGAAACTTGTTCTTTTTTCTCCAGTTAATCTTTTCCCTTTTAATCTTAGTTATGTTAGATTTATGCAAAAATTTTCTTTCTGACTCTAAAGTGTTTATAATATGACCTTTTATATTAAGTACATATATTCATTTGGAGATTGGTATAAAGTAAATAAAGTGAATGAAGGTATCAACCTAATTTCTGCCAGATTGCTGTCCAGTTTTCCCAGAAATTTTAATCAACTATTAAGTCCTTTTCCCAGTAGTTTAGGGCTTTGAGTTTATCAAACTCCAGGCTACCAGGTTTGTTTGCTTCTGTATTTTGTGTACTTAATCTGTCCTACTGATTGATTCTATTTTTTTTAAGCATTACTAAATTGTTTTGAGACTTACTTCTGAGACCCCCTACTTCCCACTTTTTTTTCATTATTTCTCCTGAGATTCTTGACCTTATATATCTCCATATGGATGTTTCTTCAAACAAGTTTCATCTCTGATAAATCCAGCCTTAATAAAGTTTGTTTGAATTCTATCTTTGTAATATGGAATTAGGTAGCTTTCTCAGTCATTCTTTTTGAGAACTGGAAACCTTTTAACTAATACAAATTAATTCAACAAGGATTATTAGAGGCCTACTATGTTCCAAGTACTCTTCTAGATGGGGGGGATAAAAAGAAAACATCATTGATCTCAAGGAACTTAAGCGTCTACTATGAATGTTCTGAAACTGCAAATCCTTATCCTGCTTTGATATCCAGCTCAAGTATAATGCACAGCCAAAGCCAGAATTGCAGGAAAAATAGGAAATAAATAATAATTAAAAGGTATTGGAAGTCAGGGAAGTCAGGAGGTAGAGATGAGGAGGAGCATTCCAGGTGTGGGAGAAAGCCAGAGAAAATGCCTAAAGCAGAGAGATAGAGTGTCTTATTTATACTATAGCAAGAAAACCAGTGTCACTGGTTGGAAGAGTAGGTAGGGGGGATATAATATCTATGAAGAATGAAAACTGGGAGTGAGGCTGGGTTATGAAGGGCTTTGAATATAAAATGGATTTTTTAGTTTATCTTGGATGTTGTAGGGACCCACTGGAATTTATTGAGTAGATGGGCAAAATGGTCAGACTATGCTGTAAGAAAATCACTTGGACAGCTGGATAGGGGACAGATTAGAGTGGAGAGAGACTTGAGGTAGGCAGACCCACCAGTAGGCTGAGGTGGGACAGAGGTATAGGTCACAGGAAGCGAGGGAGGTTGAAAAACTGAATGGTTAGAGTATCTTAGGGAAAATCAATATGTGTGCTGAGCTCCCTTAGTATGAGGGCAGGAGTTGGGGAGGAAAGAAAAATTGTGAGGCAAGTAGTGAACTCACTGAGAAAGAAAGGGAAGTCCTCTGGATGTCTATAGACCAGTATTAGGGTAGTAGACACAGATTGCATGAAATTGTAGTCAGGAAAGGTTATTGAGTGAGGAAAGTAGGGAGAGAACCTGGAAGTGCCAATATGGAGCAAGAAGCATTCTACCTGCCTTGCCTCAACTAGCGAGCCAAGAGGAATGACAGGTGTGGGTTATATTAAAATGAAGTTCTTGGGGTACATGACTTCGGTCGCTCAAATCTTGGTCAAAGAGACATAAATTTCCATATCACCTGTCTTAATCAGGAGAATCAACATTTTCCCAGGACCTGTCTGAGAAAACACAATGAGCATTAGCCAAAACTTAGAATTTCTTTTACTGTCTGATTAGATCTTGGCCTGGGTAAATCTCTAAGAGAAATTTCCCATACTGGTTGGTTTCTGAATGAGGAAGTAGAAAGGGGGAAGACATTGGTCTTAATATAATAATTAGTTATTAAATATGAGAAAAATATCCATTTCTCACAATATACATACATGCATACACACACACACACACACATATATTTGAATTCCCTATATATCTTGGATGTTAGACCTTATCAGAAATTTCCTGCAAAGATTTTTTCCCCCAGTTAACTTTCCCTTCTAATTGAACTGCATTTACTGCATTTGTATCTCAACTTTGTTTTGAGGATTTTTCCTTTGAACTTTGATTTTCCACTTGGTTGTATGGAAAAGCTGAACTGCTGGGGTTTCCTGGACCTTAGACTGTGCTAGGTTGGGCAACATATTTAATTTGGCCACCTAAACAACCTCATGTCAGTGTAGTAGATAGACCTACTGGCTGCTCTTCTTGGAAATACTATTAAACTCTATATTCAGAATGGAGCAGAAAATATATTTGGGGGCAGAGCATCATGGTGTCCATTGTCTTTCTTTTTCTCCACTAGTTCGGACCAAGTATTTCATTTTTAATTTGATTTATTTACCATAGATTCATAATTATATTACTTTCAACAAATTAAATACTTGACTCATGAAAAAGACATCAGCTTGTTCTAGGTCTTGGGGGAATAGAAATGTATAGAATGCACCCATCTTCAAGAAGGTTCCAATCTATTTGGGATTACCAGCAAGCATGAAACAAGTGTCAAATCAGTAGTAATGTTTACTGACATGCTGAGTGGTAAGGTACAGATTAGGAGCACAAGCAGGAGTTGGGAGGCAGACATCAGTAATAGTTGGATGAAATAATTATGGAAGGCACTATGGAGGAGGTGCTTTTCTTAGGACCTTGGAGAACAAGTAGAGTTTTGATAAGAGGAGAGAAAGACATTTCAGGAAATTTAATATGACAGGTTAGACATCTTTTTTTGTAAAAGAAAGTTGTTAAGAAAAGGACATTCACGGGGCGGCTAGGTGGCGCAGTGAGTAGAGCGCCGGCCCTGGAGTCAGAAGGACCTGAGTTCGGATCCGGCCTCAGACACTTAACGCATACACAAATAAAAACCTAGCTGTGTGGCCTTGGGCAAGTTACTTAACCCCAATTGCCCACCAAAAACTAAAAAAAAAAAAAAAGGACAATTCTTGGCTTAAGAGGAAATTGCTTTTAGATTATTGTTAATTCTGGAAGGAAAATATATTCTTATTGGATAACTGGAAAATTATTTTAAGTATCACTGCTAGGAAATTTATCATTTCCCTACATGTTGTTGTTTGTCCTTCATTCTAGAAGAGGACCATGACATCAGAAAGGTGATTCCATGACACGAGAGTGAATTGGATTTAAGTGAGGAAGGGTTGTGCAAAGTCACCAGCCTCACTTTCTTCTCTGGAGCCATTTGGGTCAAGTGGTCAGATACACATAAGGATGACTGGAGATGGCCCCATATGCCATGGAAGATCTTGGCCTTTTAAAGCTAAGGTCTTTAGCAGGTCCCTGCATGCCCTGGAAGCTGGGAGTGAGCAGAGGACTACGTGAGTGGATGATTAGTAATCCTGTGCTCCTATAAAGAATCCCCAGAACTATAAAGACCTAAAAAGAAGGAAAAACACTTCTTAAAATGATTCCCTTTCACTATCAGCTTTTTTTCTCATTCCTTTGAACTCTGTCAGCTTTGATGTGTGTGTGTGTGTGTGTGTGTGAGTGTGAGTGTGTGTGTGAGTGTGTGTGTGAGTGTGTATGAGTGGTTAGAAAACAAGCTCCCAGAGGGAAGGAATTGTTTTTCTTTTGTCTTTGGATCCCCAGGGGTTTGTACTGTGCCTCATAACTATTAAATGTAAGGAATAACCTATACAGAATTACTTGCCTTTTCAATGGGAGGTGGGGAGGAGGGAGGAAGGGAGAAAATTTGAAACTCAAAGTTTTAAAAACAAATGTTAAGAATTGTTTTTACATGTAACTGGGTGGAAAAATACTAAATAATTAAAAACCCCAAATAAGATTTTTAAAAGTCTCAAGTTTTTAATAAATGCATGCTGATTGATTTCTGATTAATATAGTTGCTATTCAGTTAAATATCTACCATGCACAGAGGGTGATAATGGACAGCTCCAATGGCTTTTTCTCAATCTTTGTCCTACCTATATGACCATTCCTTTTCAGAATTCCTTTGCAGAATCTTCATGCCAATTCTCAATATATTTACCCTGCTCTATCTTTCCTCTCTTCTAACTTCCAGACTTGCATTTTCAACTGCCTATTGACCATCTAAAACTGAGTGTTCCATAGCTATCTTCTCAGTCTTCTTTGATAAAGTCTTCAACTGGATCATTCCTGATAACTTTGGGTGACTCACAAGGTTCTGTCCTTGGTTCCTATAATACTTCACTTGGTGAACCCATTAGTTCTCATGTATTCAATTATCAAAATATCAATAATTCAATTATTTCTATGTTGATGATTCTCAAATCTAATTCTCCAACCCTAACCTCTGGATTGACTATCAAGTCTTGAATTGTCCAGCTGGAAGAACTTGGCATACAAACCCTCAGAGTCCACTCCATCAGTTGAATTTCCAGTTACCTATTAGATATCTCTAACTAGATTTTCCACAAACATCTTAAACTCAACATTTCCAAAATGGATATCATTATTTCCCCCCCACAAAACCCTTCCCTCCTCCTAACTTCCCCATTACCACTGAAGGTATCATCATAGTCCTAGTTTTCAGATTGGAAACCTAGATAATGTCCTCAACTCTTCACTCTCCCTTACTCTTCCACATCCAATCTGTGAGTTTTAGCATCTCAATATTTCTTGCATAAGTCCCTTTCTTTCCTTTGATACTGCAATTACCCTGGTGCAGGCCCTCATCACCTCACGTCTGGGCTATTGTGATAATCCGCTGGTTAGCCTCCCTACCTAAGTCTCTCCCCACTCCACTCCATCCTCCCTTTAGTTGTCAAAGTGATCTTTCTAAAATTCAGGTTTGACCAAATCACCCTCTCCCCACCCTATAAACTTTAAGAACTCCCTTTCACCTCTAGGATCAAATATAAAAATCCTCTGGTGTTCAAAGTCTTTCCTGTAACTCCATTTTTATCACCTGCCTGCCTCTAGTAGAGAGTAGGAAAAGATAAAATAGACCTGTTTTTAATAGTTTCTTCTTTTTAAACAAACTGAAAATAATTGAGAGTTTATATGTGATGTTATTTTATTCTTTATGTAATTTTAAATAAAAATAACCATTATAAATATAATTATTAAGATTATAAGAAAATTATTTAAATTTTTTCATACTCAGTAGGGGTCAGAGAAATGACATGAGCACATCTATGAAAAAAAAAGATCAGGGTGACGGGGTGGAGGCTGGATTGGGAGGAGAGGGAATGTAATCTTTAGAGACTGCCAAAGTCAAAAGGAATCATCATAGGGCAGCCACGCTTTTGGTGATAAGCCTCTCTGAAATTAGCTAAGTTGGTTATCAGACAGTAGCTGATGGAGTGGACTCTGAGGGTTTGTACGCCAAGTTCTTCCAGCTGGACAGAGCCACCTCAGATTGAAAGAGGACTTTAGAAAAGGTTCTCTGCACATAGAAAGTATTGAACATTGCAAGTTGGGGAGAGAGCTCACCTTTCCTTGGGATTTCTATCATTCTACTTTCTGCTCTTTGAGATGCCATTAGAGTCAATGATTGTCCTTGATACCTCCCCTTTTTGCCAGAGTGCAGTTTTTCCTTTATTTCATTCTTGCTCCATTTAGAAGCTCAGAATCTCAGAAACATCTTTAGCCCTTCTCTCCTCCCTTTTTACCTTCTCCTCTTCCTTACTCCTTCCTACTCCTCTTCTCCTCCTGTCCTGTTCTTCTCTCCTCCCCTTCCTCTTTCCTTCCTCTCTCTTCCCATTGTCTCTTTCCTCTCTGTCTCCTCTTTCTCTTCCTAATTTTTCTATTAACGTAGAAGGCACCATCATCCCACCCTCTCAGTCACCCAGACTCCAAACCTCAGTGTCATCCTGATATTCCCACTCTCACTTACCCTATATCCATCCAATATGCTGCCAAATCTTGTTTATTTCATCATAATCGTTCTAGTCACCTTATCTCCACTCACATGGCCACAGACCCAATTTAGGCACTCAGTATTTCTCACTTGGACTCTTGCAATTGTTTTCTAATTGGTCTCTCATCTATTCCCATCATTTATATCCCAACATTTCTCCATCAATTTCTTGAGTCTAGACAATAAACAAAACAAAAAATCAAAGACCTGGTTTGGAGCTTTGCAAGTTTCTGAGATGAAAATAGTCACACTAGAAATGTCACAGGGAGCCCTCTCTCCATCTGGCAGTGGTTGGCTTCCAGCACACCTTTGCCCTCTCCTCTCCTTCCCCTTTTCCATTCTAAGATAGGCTCTCCTTTGTACACAAATTACTTAGAACTTGACCCAGATTCACACAGAGGCTTTGATTAATTCAAATTGGTGTACAGGCCTCCTCAACCTGGTCAGAACTATTTGATTTAATCAAAAAATGAACTCATCTAATCAAGTCACTGAAGTCAAATGGTGTGGTTTCAACCCCACCCTTACAAATGTAAACAGAAAGACCTAAAGAGGAAAAGGACTGAAAAACAGACATGACTATGAATTTCTCTCCCTTGTTGTAAGGTGGAGGACTATAGGTGTGGAACATTGAATGAAATTTTGTCCCTACTATATGTGGTGTTTAGTTTTGCTGAACTGGGTGCCCCTCCCCCAACCTGGCTTTTTAAAAAAAATTCTTTAAACTTTGTTAGATTTTTCTTACACCTTATACCACCAACACTCCCCCCACCCCTAGCCCCACCCCTTGATTTAATAACACCAGCCTTTTTGTTGCTGCACAAACACCCTCCCTGACATTTTCTCTGGTTGTCCCACATAGCTAGAATGCTCCCCCTCTATTCTGCTTCCTGATTGTTTGGTTTCCTTCAAATCCCAGCAAAAATCCCATTCACAAGCCCTCAATTTTAGTGCCTTCTCTTTAACGATTTCCTGGTTTTCCAGCTTATTCATGCATTTTTTTTTTCTTTTTTATTTCTCCCATTAGATTGTGAGCTCCTTGAGGGCAGGGACAGTCTTTTGCCTCTTTCTGTATCCCCATTTCTTAGCACAATATATGTCCTATAGGAGGTGCTCAATAAATATTTATTGCCTAGCTTATTGACTGACTAGAAGGCTCTCTACTACTTACTGGCTATATAACCTTAGGAAAGTCTTGGGCCTTATTGGCCCCAGCTTTAAAATGAAAGGGTTGACCTGAATTCCAAGATTTCTTTCTAGGTGACCATCAATAAGACATTTTTATTCCACCCTTGTCTCTTTTGGAGTCCCTGATAAGGGAGAAGGTGATAAATGCATTTCTCTTTGCAGCTAATGACCACACTTGTCTGCCCCTCCACACTCACACAAACAGGTCACTTGCCGCTGAAGCGCAAAATACCACTGATCACCACCTATTTCACATTACTTTAGGGTAAGAACCAAATAATCTGTTCCCAGTGATCTCATCAGTCCTGTGGACTCAATTATCTCTAAGATAGGATTCTTAAACTTACTTATTTACCTGTAACCTCTCTTAAGGACCCACCACCTTCCCCCTCACCGAAGTTCACAATCTGGGTGTCATCCTTGACTTCTCACTATCCACACCCCACCCCCATATCCAATTTGTGTTTATTTATAGAGATTTGTAAACTGTTTCTCAAATTCTTCATCTATTTCCTCTTTCTAAGTGTCCTGTAGTCTACTCCAATTATAACATTCTTTCTTCTTCCTTTATTTTCTCCTAAATGTTTCCCATTGGGCTTCCTTCTCTATTTCCTGTTTTTACTCAAATACATTCATATCTTCCTAATCTATAATATTTCTTCCCTTCTCTCCTATCTTTCCTGACCTGTCATGTTCTTCTTCAATAAGGTAAACCCTTCAAAACTATATTCCAGTTATGGGTCCCACCCCTACCAAGTCTCAGACATGCCTATGAGGTCCAATTTGCCTCCTTGAGTTAGAACTTCCTGTTCATCTGCTGCCTGTGCTTTTGTGCATTAGTATACAACTATCTGAAACCATTCGTTTAACTTAGTTCTTTCTTGGATTTTATCACCTATGAATTTCTAAGGTTACTAATACTGATATTCTTCCTACATGATGGTTTCTCTTTATGGTACCTAATCTGGTGATTATTCTAGTTAAGTGATTCCCTCCTTTCTTTTCAATTTGTAGTACTTTGATAGATTTGCAACCCCACAGGCAAATGCATTTTTTTTTTGCCAGCCCTTATTAAGCATTCTCCAGCTCTAGTCAAAAGCCCATAATTCCTGCTTTTAGCTCCTTGTCCTGGCATCCTTGTTGCTTGATGAGTGAAACTCAAACCCATTTGTCTTACATTCAAGGCCTTTTATAGTTTTGTATCGCCTAACCTCTCCAGGCTTATTGTAAACAGCTGCTCTCCATGTAGTCCATACTCCAGCCAACTGTTCTCTGAACCCTGAATATGCCCTGGGCTTTTGCTCCTCTTTACTTTTGTTCGTGCTCCCCACTGTGGCTGCAATGACCTTTCTTTCTCTCAACATCCTGGTGACTATTGTTAATCCTCTTACTTTCTCCCCAGGTCCTTCCTTCATAGTCAGGGACATACATACGTACGTATATACACACATACACATAAGAGAGATCTATATTTGTATTTGTCTATGGATACAGATATAGATAGATGCAGATCTATCTATATCTATATTCATATCTCTATCTACATTGAATTTCCCTCAAATATTCTAACCACGAGGTTCCTCAATTTACTCACTTCCCATGACCTACTCCTCTACCCCACCTCAGCCACACATAAAGATGGCCGTTCTCTTGATCTTAGCATCACCCACAAATGGACCACCTCCATGTTCAAGAATTCTGAAATCCCCTTATCTGACCATAATCTCTCCCTTTGCCTTCCTTTGCCAAATCCTATACTTCATTCTCACTGTGACCACCAATCCCTCTACCCCTCAGTTTCTCTCCGATCTCCCCTGAGCTAGCCATTCTTTTCCTCAACTTGACCCCTTGGCGAATCAATTCAACTCTAGGCTGTCTTCCTCCCTTGAGCCCCCCCCCCCCCATTATAAATCTGATTGTGTCCTTTCAAACCTCAGCCTTGGATGTTTCCCACTATTTTTTTTTTTTTGGAGGGCAGTTGGGGTTAAGTAACTTGCCCAAGGTCACACGGCTAGGTTTTTTTTTTTGTTTGTGTGTGTGTCAAGTGTCTGAGGCCGGATCCGAACTCAGGTCCTTCTGACTCCAGGGCCGGCACTCTACTCACTGCGCCACCTAGCCGCCCCCCCACTATTTTTATTCCTCCATACATGATGCTGAATAAAGATGGAGAAAATCACACAACTATTCTGATAGTATCAGCTACAGAGTTATGTTATACAACCTCACATGGGCCTTAACTGACACTCAGCAATCCCACTACCCCTCCCTTATCAACTCATTCTCCCACTCTGCACACCAGTTCTTGTAATCGTTTTCATGCCTCCTCAAACTACTCATGGCTCCCCCTCACTCCATGCTCTCTCAGTTGAGAACTTTGCCTCATACTTTATGGGAAAATAATAAGGCCATTTACCTTAAGTTCTCTTTCCCTCTCTTCCTCTTCTGATAGTTGCCTTCTGCCAACTTTCTCCTTCATCCCTATCTTACTTGAAGATGTGGACCCTTTTCCTTGCTAAAGAAAATTGCCCCCTCTGTCATCCTCAATCTATCACTTATCTAGCAATAGAAAGACACTCTCAAGGTCTCTCTGAACTTCAGAATTGATTTCATGAGGTGGGAGACACTGGCACAAGACCACACAGCACAATGTGCCCACATCAAAGAAGGAGCTGGGTTCTATGAGTGAAGCAGATTGTAGTAGCTCAAAAGAAAGGTGAGATGTGCCAATTGAGAGACACCTCCACTCCAGAGGTGCAAGCAGACTATTTGCACCCAACCTTAAGTAGAGCCTTCTGAGCTAATATGGGTCTCATCAGCCACAGTTTGACACACTGTGCCTTGACTCTAACATAATGATGTCATTTTGGTCATCTTCAAGAACAAAGAAAAATAACCAACAACAATCAACCAACCCATCTTTCTCTGTCTACTGGATCCTTTCCTGCTGCCTACTAACATCTCTCAGCTCCAGGAATTTTCTCTGGATGTCCCCCATGCCTCAAACTCTCTTCCTTTTCATCTCTGCTTACTGACTTCCCTGACTTCTTTCACGTCCCTCTACAGCAGAGGTTCCCCAAATTATTTGACCTATCACCCCCTTTTTATTTTTATTTTTTGCTTTTTGGAGGGGGGAAGGGAGGGAAATTGGGGTTAAGTGACTTCCCAAGGTTGTGTCCTTTTTTAAAAAAAATTACTTAGCATCCTCCCTCACCTAGAAATCTACTTTCTTTAACTCTTTAATGGTTTTTAAAATTTTCATAATTTCAAAAATATAAAATATTCTTTTAAAAAATAATGCTTTTTAAATTTAATAATTTATTGTAAATTTGTGGGGTTTTTTCTTGAATTTAAATTTTGTTGATGCAATATTGTGTCATGTAACTGTAGAGTATTGTATTGTTAACAAGTCATTATATGCACATATTCCTGCCTATGCAAGATGGACTTCCCTGACAATGTGAGACACTCGCCTGCCAACACTTGCTTATTAAGACCTGTTGGTGGACTTGACCACTGATTGGTTATAACTTGCATTTTGTGTGTTTATTTGGAAAATAATGTAATCATTGTGACTTTAACTCCATTATGCAACAGATGAAACATATAAGAATGATTTTTCATCCCCCAATTGATAGTCAAAGTATATGAACAGGCAGTTTTCAGAGGAAGAAATTAAAGCTGTCTATAGTCATATGAAAAAATGCTCTAAATCACTGTGGATTAGAGAGATGCGAATCAAAACAACTCTGAGGTACCACATCACACCCATCACATTGGCTAACATGACAAAACAGGAAAATGATAAATGTTGGAAAAGATGTGGGAAAGTTGGAACACTAATTCATTGTTGGTGGAGCTGTGAGCTGATCCAACCATTCTGGAGAGCAATTTGGAACTATGCCCATAGGGGTGTGAAAATATACATACCCTTTGGCTCAGCAATATCACTTCCAAAAATGGGAAAAGGACCCATATGTACAAAAATATTTATAGCAGCTCTTTTTGCAATGATCAAGAACTGAAAAATGAGGTGATGCCTGTCAGTAGGGGAATGGCTGAACAAGTTTTTGTATATGAATGTGATAGAATACTATTATGCTATAAGAAATGATGAACAGGTAGATTTCAGAAAGACTTGGAAAAACTTATATGAACTGATGCTGAGCAAGGGGAGCAGGACCAGAAGAACATTGTAACAACCACAGTGCACAAGGGCTGATGATGATAGACTTCGCCCTTCTCAGCAATGCAAGGACCTAAAACAACTCCAAGGGACTTGTGATGGAAAATGCCATCCTCAACCTCATCCAGAGAAAGAGCTGTGGAGTCTAAATGCAGAGAGAAGCAGGCGATTTGCTCTTTTGTTTTGTTCTGCTGTTTTACTTTCTTTCCCATGGTTTCTCTGCTTTGTTATAATTCTTCTTACATGACTAATGTAAAAAATGTCTTTAGTAGGAATGTAAATGTAGAGGCCATATCAGATTGCATGCCACCTTAGGGAGGGAGGGGGAGAAAACTTAAAACCTGTGGAAGTGAATGTTGAAAGCAGAAAAAAAAATAAATTAATAAATTGAAGGAAAAAAGAACAAAGAAAAAAGAATGGTTTTTCAAAAATGTCTTCTCTTTTTTTCTTTCCTTTTGGAGCGCAATTGGGGTTAAGTAACTTGCCCACGGTCACACGGCTAGGTTTTTGTTTGTGTGTGTGTTAAGTGTCTGAGGTCTGGATCTGAACTCAGGTCCTTCTGACTCCAGGGCCGATGCTCTATTCACTGCACCACCTAGCCGCCCCCTCTTTTTTTCTTTACTTAGGCTTCACTACACCCTTATTTTTATTCAACACCCCCAATTGCACCTGAGGCTATTTCTGCCCCCTCCATCATTCCAGCGCCCCCTTCCCCCACCCCAGGAAGTATTGCCCACTTTGGAAACCTCTGTCAGGAAGCCTTTCCCAACCCCTCTTAATTCTAGCACTTTCTCTCTTATTTCCTATTTTTTTAAAATATGGCTTGTTTGTATAATTTTATTTGCTTTTTGTCTCTCCCATTAAATTGTGAGGTCCTTGAGGGCAGGGGGTGTCTTTTGCCTCTTTTTGTTTCTCCGGCACAGTCCCTGGTACATAATAGTTGCTTGATGAATTTGTAATGACTGACTAGGACAGGGGTCAGGATTCTTCTGGAGAGGTAGGTGCCTTCAAAAATTCTGTGAAACAGATTTTCCCTTGAGGAAAAAAGCAAGGAAGGTTTCTTCTTTCCATCCTCCAAGGTTTATTTTTTCCTTTGTAATCTGATAACTAGATATTTTGTGGTTTTGACTTTTGTAAAAACCCTTGCCCAGGGAAATAAACAGAACCACTTAATGTTGTCTTGAGTAATCAATTCTATTAGAAACACATTTTATTAGTTATATCAAGCTATATATTTTATTATAGTTGAGTATGATTGTATGATTAGGTCTTTCTACTAGCTCATTGTCCTAATTTGGAAGAAGGAAGAGAAGAAGAAGAAGGAAAAGGAGGAGGAGGAAGAAGAAGAAGAAGAAGAAGAAGAAGAAGTAGTAGTAGTAGTAGTAGTAGTAGTAGTAGTAGTAGTAGTAGTAGTAGTAGTAGTAGTTCTGTGTTCAAAAACCTTTATAGAAACTTTCTAGGAAGGTCTAGAAATTAGGTCATTCTATAATGTTTGCATTAAGGATACAAACTGAGAACAGATATTGATCTAACAGAAAAGGAAAGCAAACAAGTCGGGATGCTTTTATTAAATGGTTTATACATGCTAGGCAAGGGGTAGCTAGGTGATGCAGTGGATAAAGGACTGGACATGAAGTCAGGAAAACTCTTCTTCCTGAGTTCAAAGCTGGCCTCAGACACTTAACTAGCTATGTAATGGCATGTCACTTCATCCTGTTTGCCTCAGTTCATCATCTGCAAAATGAGCTGGAAAAGGAAATGGCAAACTGCTCCAGTTGCCAAGAAAATCCCAAATAGGGTCACAAAGAGTCAGGTATGACTGAATAACAATGTGCTAGGGACTATACGTGCCATATTTGTGACACGACAGTCAGTATTACACAGCTTTCAGGATGTAAGATAAAGGAAGTTCAAATTATTAAGCACCATGCAATAGCAAACCATAAGAACATGCCTAATTACATCTGGTCATATAGCAAATATTATTAGTACTTCTGATCTCTTATAGTACATGCTAGCATTTCATATAGATTTTTTAGTCTTGATCAATAACTAGTAGTTTTAAAAGTTAGAAACTTTGTAAATCAATTGTTTATTAGACCTTTCTTAATCTTAATTTACCTGGTAGAAAAAAGGACTGGATTTGGAATTAAAGAACTTGGATTCAAAAGCAATCTCTGTCTCTGAGATGAATGAAAAGTCTGAGAGACAGTTTCCAGTTAATTAATAATCAGTTTATTAATTAGGCTAGTTGATAATAAGTATGGTCTATGGTTTCTCTTGGTAACCAAAGACAAAACCATGGAGATCTCTGAATGCTTCAAAACCTTTAGAAAAGGAGGTGGCCCCTGACAGGTAAAAATTAACCCTAACTGGTGAACAATTAATGAGGAGGTATAAATATTAATGAGGAGGTAGGTTAAAAGTCTTCAGCTCGGGGCAGCTAGCTGGTGCAGTGAATAGAGCACCAGCCCTGGAGTTAGGAGGACCAGCATTCAAATATGGCCTCAGACACTTGACACTTAGTAGTTGTATGACTTGGGCAAGTCACTTAACCCCAATTGCCTTGCCTTTCCCCCTCTCTTGCTAAGAACATGACTTGATCTTGAGACTCAGCTTCCTCCAACAGTCTAAACAAAGGAATCCATCTCTACACAGACCACACTGGTTTTTTCCTTCATAAGCTGGGTTACCTTATACTACAATAAGGGGGCTGCAAGGGCATAGACTTACTTCCTAAGGACAAGAATTTACATAGATCAAATTCTGTTTATAGGGTCTTCTAATTGCGGCAGGGCAGGACAGGTCCTGCCCAAGATTGCCCCAAGAGCATGTATGTACCTAGATAATTTGGGCAATCTTATCTATCAGCAACATCCTTCAGAGACTGAATGACCTGCAAGGGCTGGTCCCTGAATGAGGAAACAGAAAGGAAAAGCCTCAATCCTAACTTAATAATTGGTTATTAGCATAATAGAAAAATAAGCATTTCTCTTGGGCACTTTAGCTTCCCTGTGACTTAATTTCCTCATTTGTAAAGTGAAAGGGCTGGATTCCATAACCTCTGAACTTCCTCCCCATTTTAGCTCTATGACTTTATAGCCTCAAATCTATACATTTAAGACCCTAAAAGTCTGTTTCTACAAGCTGTATTTGCTTTAGAAACAATCCAGGCAGAGCCTACTAATCCTCTTGTGAGTGGATCCCAGATAAGGACTCCACTTGAAACCAGAAACTGGAAGTGAAACTTCCCATCCTTGTATCCCATTTAACCACACCTGGAAGTGACCAGAAGTGATCACTGAACCAACAGAGCAGGGTGGCTAGGTGGTGCAGTGAGTAGAGCACTGACCTGGAGTCAGGAGGACCTGGGTTCGAATCCAGTCTTAGACACTTGACACAAGAACTAGCTGTGTGACCTTGGGCAAGTCACTTGACCCCAATTGTCCTCCAAAAAGCAAAAAAAACAAAAACAAAAAAAAGAACTGAACCAACAGAGGATGGGTCCTTCAAATGAACAGAGAACAGCACTTCATGGAGATTGTACTAATGTACTCATGGAAACGCCAATGGGGAGCATGCCTGGAAGGAGGGGCTCAATAATATCACCAGAAGTTCATCAGCTGCCCCAAAGTATTGGAAATGTGAGGCACTACTCCATGAGTATAGTCTGGGCAATGAATGTTCTCTTGGTGCATGCTTCTCCACATATGTTCTCTCTAGGTGTGTCTACTTTTCCCACTTCAGGTATGTATATCTGCACCCCTGAATTATGAGGCAAATGTGTTACTTTGTGATTATGAAATAATGCTATTTCATTAAATGCCTTTGCTTGAACCAATTATGTAGTCTATCTGACCAAAAGAGGTAAACACATTGATGGGGGCTTGAGTGGATGCAGACCTACAGAATACCTTAAATTGTGGACAGCTTTGCCTGGGGCACGCACTCTGTGAGTTAGGTATTAGTTAATATAATTCTCCTGAAACTTCTTTGTTTTCGTCATAGGTCACAGCAGTATTCCTTTGCCTTCATGTATCACAACTCGCTGGGCCATTCTGCAGTTGATGGACATCTCCTTTGCCTGGGATTCTTTGTTACTACCATAGCATCCTCTTGGAGCCTCTCCCTTAACAAGTATCAGTGGGTTGGAGCTCGCAGGGCTCTACAAACCCAGACTAGAGGCCCTTTCTGGATCCACACACAGAGCCACAAACTGAGGCAGAGAAGTACATATTTAGGGCATACATGGCCAAAGTGACTCACACCTCTGGCACCAAAGGACCCCATTATCTTTCTTGGGGGTGTCCTCAAGATGCTATGAATGTCACTGCTGGACTCTCTGAGCGGTTCTCTGTTGGTTGTGGCCTCTCCTATGGGGCAAATTCCTCCACTGCAAAATGTCATTACCCATGGAAGGGGGTGGGGAGAGACTTCCATGGAAGTTAGGAAGTTTGTTGTTGTGCAGTCATTTTTTAGTTGTGACCTCATTTGGGGTTTTCCTGGCAAAGATACTGGAGGTTTGCTATTTCCTTCTGCAGCTCATTTTACAGATAGGAAACTGAGGCCAAAAGGGGGAAGTGACTTGCTCAAGGTCACAGAGCTAGTAAGTGCCGGAGCCCAGATTTGAACTCATGAAGATGAGTCTTCCTGATTCCAAGTTTAGTGATCTATCCACTTTACCACCTAGCAGTCCTGAGTAAGGAAGACCTGAGTTCAAATCTTCCTTGGACACTGGGCAAGTCACTTAACCTCGTTTGCCTCAGTTTCCCCATCTGTAAAATGGGGGTAATAACACTACCATCCTCCCAGTGTTGTTGTGAGGATGAGATAATAATAAGTACTTGGCACAGTGCCTGGCACATAGCAGGTGCTATATAAGTATTAGCTATTATTAGTGACCATTTAACCTTTGTCTGCCCCAATTACCTCATCTGTAAGACAAGAATGCTAATAGCTCCCAGTGTTGTGAGGATCAAATGAGACAATAATTGTAAATACTTAGCACCGTGGCTGGCACATAGTAAGCACCATATAAATATTGGCCATTGGGTGTTACTCTGGAAGAGGCATGAGAGAAAAGACGAAAGTAATTCCTTAGGAGCTGGATTCTTCCTTCACTGCTAACTCTCTTTTTTTTAATTAGATTTTTCTTTTTGCTTTTTGGAGGGGGGAAGATAGGGCAATTGGGATTAAGTGACTTGCCCAAGATCACACAGCTAGTTTTGTGTTAAGTGTCTGAGGCTGGATTTGAACTCAGGTCCTCCTGACTCCAGGGACTGTGCCATGTAGGGTCCCCTAGCTAACTCTCTTTTTGACTGCAGTAGAGGAGCCCCTGGCTTGACAGTTCTCCTGCCTTCGATGACTTCCTAGTGGTCTGTCTGCAGAGCCAGCTGGCTTTCTTCTTTTTTTTTGGAGGGGAGAAGGCAAAGCATTTGGGGTTAAGTGACTTGCCCAAGGTCACACAACTAGTAAGTGTGTCAAGTGTCTGAGGCCAGATTTTAATTCAGGTCTTCTGACTCCAGGGCCATGCTCTATTCACTGCACCACCTAGCTGCCCCACCAGCTGGCTTTTTAAAGGCTCTCTTTCAGTAAGTCATAGCCAGCTGATCCATAATGCCTTCACATTGTTGAAAGAATATCTTCATTCTTCTTAAGTGAGAACTGTCAGTACAAACATTTGACACTTTCTAGACCGGCTATGAGGGGCCACTCCCAGTTTCACACCCTTTTATAACCTGTGAATAGGCCACTTGGGGTGTGGGCCACTCTAGGTCCAGAAATGGCAACCTCTAAAATGAGCTTTGTCCCACACCCTTAAATCACAAAAAGTTCTATACACACACACACACACACACACACACACACACACACACACACAGACACATTTAAAAAAAAGTTATAGGACAGCTAGGTGGCTCAGTGAATAGCGCGCCAGCCCTGGAGTCAAGAGGATGTCGTGAGTTCAAATCCAGCCTCAGACACTTAACCCCAATTGCCCTGCCCTACCACCTCCAAAAAAAAAATGTTTTTTAAAGTTATGTACTTCAATCAAGAAAACAATAAAGATATGTTTACAACTATTTAAATTTTAAAACAGCTGGGCTATCTCCAATCTCTATATCTTGCCAAATGACTCCAGAGGAGAAAGTGAGGCTGGTAGCTTTGCACTTAAATCCAATTCACTCTTAAGTCATGGCACTATCTTCCTGATGCCACAGTCCTCTTCGAGAACAAAGAAAAACCACTCAACCACAAATTTAAAAACAAATTTACAGGTGCTGTAATAAAATATTTCCATGAAAACTGACCAGTTTCTCTCCTGTGTCCCTTTCATTTTCTGTTGGTACTTTCATATCCATATATGTGTAAACATTTTTCTTGTATTCAGTTCTAATAAGTGAATGCTCTGTGCTTCTGATCCTAGCTTTGCATTGCTTTCTACAACTCCTCCTAAATTTCTTTAGATGCCTTGTATTTATCATTTTCCCATTTAGTTCAAAAAGCACCAGGTAAGGACATATTCTGAAGAAGGAAATGGCAAATCACCTCTCTATCTTTGCCAATGAAACCCCATATGGAGTCCAAAGAGTTGGAAACTCAACAACTGAACAACAATAATAAAAGTCTTTATTCTGTGCAGGAAACTGAGGCCACAGGCAAAACCAAAAGGCATCCCCTGTCTTTAGAACATTTCCATTATACTAAACTGTGCATTCCATGACATTGCCACATTATATATCATTCAGTCAGAGAAAATATGTCCTGATTCCTCCAAGTGATAGTACCCTTCCCTTGGAAATTACTTCTATGTATTTTGAATTAAATTTTCTACATGTTTCTTCTCTCCTCCTAATATTATATAAATACCTTGAGGACAGGGATCATTTCATTTTTGTTTTGGAGGCTATACCTAAGACAGAGTAGGCATTTCAAAAATTCTTGTTGAACTTAATTAAATTTCAGCACAGTTCCTCTTTTGTAGTGATGGTGGCATCTTTATAGAAAACTGAGCATAGAGGGTGCTAAAAAAAAAAATCACCCAAATAATCAATCATCCTGTAATCCTTTAAGGGCAGCCAGATGGCGCCATAGGGCACAGAGCACTGGACTTGGAATCAGGAAGACTCATCTTCCTGAGTTCAAATCTGGCCTCGGACACACTCTAGCTGTGTGTGACTCTGGACAAATGACTTAATCCTGTTGGCCTCAGTTTCCTCATCTGTAAGATGAGATGGAGAAGAAAATGGCAAACCACTCCAGTACCTTGCCAAGAAACGCCCCCAAACATGAGGTCAAGAATAGTCAGATACAACTCAACAATAACATAATGCTTTAGCTTAGCTCTAAATATAAGATCATTATCCCATAATATCAAGAAGGCATAGTGCAGGAAGAACTGCATTGTATCAATATTGATATTCTTGCTAGAAATGAAACCAGAAGACAGAAGGAAGTTGTGGCTGAATGAAAAATGGCTTGTGGGTTCCCCTGGAGAGGCAAATAAAAGAATCAACAAAGTTTGTTTTATCATATGTCCAGAGTCATTAAGAAACATCACTTCATGGGATATTTGATCGTCTGGTCGTGCAGTGCTCATAGACATTTGCAAAAAGACCACTATTAAAATAACCAGAGCATATATACCAATTTCTATAGCAGAAGTTGAAAACAATGGCTATATTCTATGAGGATCTCAGTAAGACCTTCCTAATTAATTCAACATATACTTAATGAGATACTTGGTGACCTCAAAAGTGGGAACAAGTGAGGATGGTGAAAAATATGTTGGAAAATATGAATCAGGAATAAGAAATGAGAGTCTGGAGACTCCATGTCATGAATACTTTTTTAGTAAACATAATCACATAGTATTGGACATGGCAAATGCAGTATAACATTACAAAAAATTAAATTGATTACATTTTAGCAGACAGGAAATGATTCATTACTGAGTCATTCTTAAATCAGCTGTCTGTTATATAGTCAAACCACAGACCTTTAAAGCAAAGATTGGGATTAGTAAAAATCTAGAAGAAACTCCAGCATGATCTATTTAAATAAATTTATATTTAAATAAATTATTGAGAACGAAAAAACAGGGTAATATATAGAACAAAAGACATAGCTACCTACAATAATAATTTTATATGTAGAGTCAACTAGTATAAACCCATCCTTATAACAAGAAAACCTAAAAATCATTTAGTCTTTAAGCACTTGAATATCCCTCCTCCCCACCCAAGAAACGGGCAAATGAGAACAACTTGTTCCAATGGCTTTGAAGGCAGCTGAAGCAGTTGCTGTGAAGAGCTTAGAGCTTAGTTAGACATGGAAGACATAAAGGTCATTCACTGCATCCTGGGCCATTGACGGTGGTCTTGACTCTTGTCTTGCCATTGGACTTCAATGACTTTGAAAGAGAGAGCGAGGCTGACAACTTTGCCCAACTCTGCCTCCTTTAAATACAAATCAAATTCAAGTCAAGATATCACCCTGTGATGTCATTGTGATATCTTTGAAAACAAAGGACTATAATAACAATCTGTCAAGTGGAGAGATATAGTAGCCAAAGGCACTGCAAGTTTACAACATAAACATGCCTTTTATATACTATTGAGAGGAATAGTGGAAAACTAAGAATAGTAATCACCTTATTTATAAAATAGAAAAATGCAGTAGATTATAAAGCTGGTTTCAAGAAAGCTCAGCAAGAGATTATTAAGCAAAGCCATCCTGTAAACATTTAAAGATGAAGTTGGAAGGACAACACACAGATAAAAGATAGAAAAGATCTGCAAAGATTTTTCTGACAAATTTTTTTTTTGTCATCAAGAAAAATGACATCATTGGGGGCAGCTAGGTGGCACAGTGAGTGGAGCGCTGGCCCTAGAGTCAGAAGGACCTGAGTTCTGATCTGGTCTCAGACACTTAATGCACACAAAACAAAAATCTAGCCGTGTGACCGTGGGCTAGTTACTTAACCCCAATTGCCCTCCAAAAAGCAAAAAAAAAAAAAAAATGACATCACAACATTTGAACTACAATAGCACAATCCCATGTTATGTTTATAGAAGAAGTAGAAATGGCTCTAAAGAGAACAAAGATGTGGAAAGCAGTTGGATTAGACCAAGGAGATTCATAATAGAAGCAATACAATTGTGAGGACATTGAAAGAACAATTAATATGATATCTGAAGGAGAGGAAGGTACTAAAGAATAAAAATAACTAATAAACTTTATTCTTGCTTTCTCATTTGTGTAAAATTTTTATGAGGATAAACTATACATCAATCAAGGGAAACTGAGGTGAGAACATTATTAGGGAATAGGCAAGCTGTCACAAGGGATAGTCTACCTTTTATTGCCATACACAAACAACTGAAAGAGGTAGAGGATATAATATAGATAATATAAAATAAGCTTATTGATTATAAAAATCCATTTGATTCAGCAAAGCAAAATGCTCCTGAAAGCTGTCTTCCCACACATCACAGTTATGCATGATTCCTTGAAAGGTCCAATAGAGGGAGAAACTTGTTGACTTGTTGATCGTTTTTTTTTTTTGGAGGGCAATTGGGGTTAAGTAACTTGTCCAAGGTCACACGGCTAGGTTTTTGTTTTTGTGTGTGTTAAGTGTCTGAGGCTGGACTCAGATCCTCTTGACTCCAGGGCCGGCACTTTACTCACTGCGCCACCTAGCCGCCCCAACTTGTTGATCATTTTTTAAAAACTTCATCTAACAAATATTTATTAACCACTTTCTATGAGCAGAGGTCTGTGCTAGGTGCTGATAAAAGACACTAAGTTGTTTTTTTTTTTTTTTTTACTTTTAGTTCACAACATTCGGTTCCACAATCCTTGAGTTTCAAATTTTCTTTCCCTTCTTCTCCTCCCCCCGATCCCCGCCATGGCCACTTGCAATCCAATATAGGCTCTACAAATACCTTTACGTTAAATATTAGTCAAGTTGTAAAGAAGAATTGTAACCCATAGGGTGAACTACATGACCCTCTGATCATTAAAATCAGGTGAGACATAAAACGAGGAAATGTCGACTCACTAAAGGTATACGATAATATTGTGGAGGAGAGCCAGCTCAGAATCCAAGATTGTCCCTGTAGGTGATGGGGTCCTTCAGATGCTCCTAACTGCAGGTGATAGAAACAATGCTGGAGGCTTCAAACTCAGACATTGGTATGAATGGGTTGAAATACGCATTTTAGAGGGAATACTTAAACATCAAAGATCCCAGAAACTCACTGTGAATTCTGGTAGAATATAAGCTCCTTTGGGGTAAGGATTCTCTTGTTTTTTTTACTTCTAGCACCTTAATAAATGCTTGATTAATTGTTGAAATGAATAATTGAACTGTGGGATTTTTCTGTGGTTTCCAGTTTATATATATATATATATATATATATACATATATGTATATGTGTTTAATATATATTATTACTATAATATGTTATATATTATTACTATAATATATTATTATATATAATATTTTATTACTATAATATATATTATATATTATTACTATAATATATTATTACTATAATATATATTATATATTATTACTATTATATATAATATATACACATAAATTATGCTACTGTACAGGTTTCTGAATGCCCATCCTTTTTATCTCCCTTTGTTTCTCCAAAAACTTTACAGGCAAGGAGAGGTTGGCTATCTGTAGTAGTGGAAGACACTGATTGTGCAATCAGAAGACCAGGGTTTGAATTCCACCTCACTAATTCCCTTCTTGGGCCTCAGGTTTGGAGAGAGGGAGTGTGACAGGAGGGAAAGAACATTGTTCTTGAAGTCAGAGGACTTGGGTTCAGGTCCTGTCTCTGACACCAAACCTGGACAAGTCACCTGGGTCTCAATTCCTGAATCTGTAAAAATAATAACAGCTATAATAAATTCATGTGTAAAATGAGGGAATTGAACCCAATGGCCCCAGAGTTAGATCCCATGATTCTCTGTCAGTATCTAAAGGGGTGCTGGGATGTCAGCTTATGCTATGGTAAGATACATGTGCAGCAATGACTTCTCTGCTTAGGCATTGCTGTGGTTTCGATTTTACTCTGTTCTTGTGGCTTTATCTCCGCCCCTCCCCCCATCCTTGCTGTTTTAGATGTCTCTCTCCCTCCCCGGTGTTCATTTTTCTGAAATACCTCTTCTGAGCACGTTTTCAATGTCGTGTGGTTGGTTGGTCATTCATGGCAACCACTGAGGCCTTGGTTACTTTTGTTCCCATCCAAGGTATGGGGAGCCTTCTGTTGTCAGTCAGTGCTGGGTGGCTTTGAGCTAAGGTGGCTTTGAGCCTCGGCTTAGTTTTGTGCAGTGAGAATCAAGAGACCTCATTTGTCACCCTGGCTTCATCCTTCAGTTGGTCTGACTTGGTTGAAGAGCCTTAACGTCTCTGGATCTCTGGCAATAATAAATACTCCCCTTGGAGAGATGTTCAGAAGTGAAATAAGAAGGTGCTTCAAGCATCAAAGGTAAACAAGGCCACTGTGGACATCCAAGGACATGTTACCATTGTTCTCTGGGGGACCTCAAGGTAAGTTTGATTGTCAGTGATTACTGAGGGGCTGGTTTGCCTTGAAGAACCAATTATTTATATAAAACAGCATTGATTTTCCTTATTTGTCTCATGGATTTTGAGCTGGAAGGAACCTACTTTATTTTACAAATGAGGAAACTAAGGCCCAGGAAGGTCATATGATTTGCCCAAGGTCACACAGGTAGTAAATTATAAAGGTGAGATTTGAAATCAGGTCCTTTGACTCTAAAGTCCACTGACTTTCCCTACTGTACCACATAAGGGAAGTTAAGCATATGCTGATAATCACTCCCAAGATAATCACTCACTCACTTTGCTGGCTACTTTTTTTTTTTTTGTAGTATCAATAGAATGGAAACAGATTGATAGAAGTGGTGCCCAAGACTTGGGGAATTCCTGAAAAAGCTGTGGTTTAGACTATGATTAAATACCATTGTGCAGTAAGAAATGACATAGAGGAGAGCAGGAAGACTTGGGTAAACTTATGCAAAACAAAGCAAGCAGAAGAAGGAGAATAATATAATTTGATTCAATTCAACTAGCATTTCTCAAATGCCTGCTATGTGCCAGGTACTGTATTAGGCAACACTAGGCAAAAATACTTTCTGCCCTCAAAGAGCTTATATTCTTTTAGGGAGAAAGAAGAGGTACAAAGATAAGCAAAATAGTTAGATGGATAGATAGATAGATAGATAGATAGATAGATAGATAGATAGATAGATGGATAGATGGCTGGCTGGCTGGATAGACAGACAGACAGACAGATACAAACACACAGACACAGATGGACAGACAGACAGATAGATGGACAAATGGATACATGGCTGGCTGGCTGGCTGGATGGATGGATAGACAGAAAGACACAGAGATACAGACACACAGACACAGACAGATGGATAGATAGATAGATAGATAGATAGATAGATAGATAGATAGATAGATAGATAGATAGATAAACAACTTGGAGGAGATGGAAGTGAGGAGGAAAATACTAACAAAGATGGATTTATCAGGAATGTCCTAAGGCAGGAGATAACATGGGAGCTGAGTACTGCCTGAATTGAGATAAGGATGAAAAGAATCAGAGAAGGCAGAGTAGGAGAGCAGTCCAGTTTTTCAAGATAGTCTGTGCAAAGGTGGAAGCAGGAGGTAGGATGTTTGTATAACAAGAAGGAATATTTGTCAGGAAATGGAACTTAGAATGTGTGGGACAGAAAAATGAATAATCATCTTGGAAAGAAGTAGTAACCACATTGGGAAGGACTTCCAGTGCCAGACAGAGCTATAGGTATTTGATCAGTAGAGAGCCCTTGAATCTTATAGATCAGGGGAGTGACATGGTTAGCCACATGCTTTTGGAATGTCTGGAGAGAGGAAAGTAAAGAGAGAGCATCGCCATCACTGCTCCTCCCAGCTTGCCCCTTGGGTCAGTAGTGCTGGCTAGTTCACATTCTGAACATTTCCATAGTGTCTTGCTTCTGGATATCATCAGCTCTTGCTTGGTCTTATCTGGATCACCTTTTCACTTAGGCAAGATTGTTCTTCACCACATTGCCACCTGGATGGCTGCCCCTACCACCAAGGTCATGGGCAACCGGGAACTCTGCATAGTTTTGTTCAAGTCAAGTACAAGGCCATCAGAACCAGGGAATTCTGGGTAGGAAGTTTGCTTAACCGCAGGCTTCTTGAGACCATGCCACTGTGGATGGAAGAATCTCAACAGGCTGGTTACATTCTTACAAGTGAGGGTATCTACTGGAAATATAACAACAATAACAACATTTATGTAGCAAGTCAAAATGTTTTACAAATATCCTCACAACAACTCTGCTATTATCTTCATTTTAAAGCATAGAAATGTTAAGGGACTTGCCTGTGGTCACATAATGAAAAAAAATGCAAAGATTACAAAGAAAATCAATATATTGAAATATAGTTAGCAAAATATTATGGGGTGGGGAGATAAAGCAAGTCCTGGACTCCAGGTTAAGAATGCTTTCTTAGAAGCGGCTTCTTGGAGTGGATAGCATTATGTCTCTTTCTGAACCTTAGTAAAGATACGACCCTAGGCCAGTCACTGTCTGAAGTAAATTTGAACTCAGGAGATCTTCTAGATTCCAAAATCAGCATTCAATCTACTACACCACCTAGATGCCTGGCACATTATAATTTTAATTATAAGGAAATTAAAATCCTAACTGATGTTTACAAAGAATTTCAAGGTGTCCAAATATTTTTTTGTGTATCTCACATATCATGTGATTCTCACAACAATGCTGTAGGGATAGGAATTTTACTCCCATTTTACAGATGAGGAAACTGAGCCTTAAGTGACTGGCCTAGGGTCATATCTTTACTAAGGTTCAGAAAGAGACATAATGCTATCCACTCCAAGAAGCCGCTTCTAAGAAAGCATTCTTAACCTGGAGTCCAGGACTTGCTTTATCTCCCCACCCCGTAATATTTTGCTAACTATATTTCAATATATTGATTTTCTTTGTAATCTTTGCATTTTTTTTTCATTATTCTGAGAAGGGGATCAGTCCTTGGGCTGATTCTCTAGACGGTCTCCACCACACAAATTAGATTAAGTGCCCTTCCTGCTCTGAGACGCTATCTCAGGCAAGAAGAACCGGAGAGAGACTTCCCTGGCTGGACAAGTTCAAAGACAGTTAAGGTTTTGATGTTTTCTGGTTTTTTTTAACCTCTCTTTGATAAGTCTGAAATTGAAGTTGCTTTTCAAACTTCTCTGTTTGCAGAGATCTTACACTGGCTTTGTTCAGCAACCTGGAAATCACTCGGACCAGTATGAGATTGTCTGTGTCTACACACGTGTGTCGAAAGGGTGGTTTGGAGATTTATTCAGACAATGTTGATAAACTTCCTCCTTAACGGTCTTCTAGCCTCCAGGTTGAATGACCACTGATGTTACAAATCCTCCAAATGCCTGGCCCTGGGAAAGCAAGAAGTTGCAGCCTCCAGATCTATCTAGCACAGAGCAATTGGCCCCATGCAGCAGCTCCTGAGCTTCCGTCTGGTGAGCAAGGGGTCCAGAGAGACCCCCAAGAGCAACGCTGTTGTGCAAATGGCCCCCTGCGATAACTCAGGAAGTATCACAGCTTCCTGATTGCCAACTTCGATAAAGGCCACGGCGGTTGTGGATGAAAGCTACCAACACCCCCAAGATGAAGCCTTGACATCTTGGTATGCCGAGGCAGTTGCCAAAAATGTTACTATACCAAGACCCACAAGTGAACTAATTCGAAGGAGATCACATCAGAAAATCAAACTGATCCTGCAGAAATTCTCAATACCTACAGGTCTGGAGTTTGTCAGAGGGTGGGCGACTTAGTGTGACATCCAGAGATGTGAAGCAACTTGTCCAGGGTCATACAGCAGAAGAGTCCGAATCTGAACCCAGCTCTCCTGACTCCCAATGCAGGGCTTCTTTGAACCATGAAATGTTTTGTTTGCCTCAGTTTCCTCAACTGTAAAATGGGGACAATAACAGCTCCTACCTCCCAGGGTTATTGTGAGGATAAAAGATAATATTTGTCAGGTGCTTACCTCGGTGCCTGGCGCATAGTAGGGGCTTTATAATGGCTATCTATCATCATCATCATAACATCACCATCATTCCAAGGCATAGTCAGCTTGAGGAAGTCTGCCAAGACTTCATCACTAATAATCTTTAATGACTCACTTAACCAGTTAGTCTTTTAATTAAGTGCCACTATATGCCGGACGCTCATTAGATGCCTTGTCCTTTTAAGCAGCTATTTGTAGATTCCATGAAATACTTGAAGCTTTGTAAAGAATACTTTTGTTGTTGAGTTGTTTCATTGGTGTCCAATTCTCTGTGACCCCATCTGGACTTTTCTTGGCAGGGATACTGAAATGGCTTGCCATTTCTTCTCCATCTCATTTTACAGATGAGGAGACTGAGGCAAACAGGGTAAGTGACTTGCCTAGGGTCATACAGCTAGTAAGTGTCTGAGGCCAGATTTAAACTCAGTCCTCCTTGACTCCAGTACTAGCGTTCTATCCACTGCTATATATTAACCTTTAGTTTGGGGTGTCTGAAATGGGAATCCTCACAAGCTGCTTACAACACTGAGAAATGCTTGCCTAGTTCAATTTCTGACTCCTATAAACCCAACTCAGTTCTGAATCTATTTTTTTTTAACAATATAAGTTCCACATATTGTTATCCCTATTTGTGGAGAAGGAAAACTGATGTTCTGCAGTATATTATAATAACCATCCTTTTTGTTTTAGATACAAGGAAAAAACACTGCTGCTTGGGTGGGATCTATTCCAACAAGACAGAGAATGATCCTGGTCTCAATATTTGGAAGATTTGCAAAGCCCTTCACAAGCTTCATGGGTAGTGTAATGAGAAGAGTACAAAATTTGGAGTCAGAGGACCTGGGTTCGAATCCTAATTCTTTCTTTTCTATCTTCTTTATTCTTGGTCTCTCTTTTTTGGAGATAGTATTTTATTTTTTCCAATTACATGTAAATATAGTTTTCCAACATTCATTTTTATAAGACTTTGAGTTCCAAGTTTTTCTCCCTCCCTCCTTTCCACACCCCCTCCCCAAGACAGCAAGCAATCTGATATAGGTTATGCATGTGCAATCATGGAAATATATTTCCTCATTAGCCCTGTTGTGAAAGAATTAACAGAACAAAAGGGAAAAACCATGAGAAAGAAAAAACAAAAAAAGTGAAAATAGTCTGCTTCGATGTGCATTCAGACTCCATGGTTCTTTCTCTGGATGTGGATCGAATTTTTCACTGGGAGTCTTTTGGAGTTGTCCAAGATCTTTGCACTGCTGAGAAGAGCTAAGTCAATCAAAGTTGGTCATTGAACAATGTTGCTGTTACTGTGTACAATGTTCTCCTGGTTCTGCTCACTTCACTCAACATCAGTTCATGTAAGTCTTTCCAGGTTTTTCTGAGATCCGCCTGCTCATTATTTCTTATAGTGTAATAGTGTTCCATTACCTAATCCTGACTCTTTCTACTATACTACCTGTGTGACCTTGGGCGGATGTCTGAGCCTTAGTTTCCTCATCTTTAAAATGATTCAGTTGGACTAGGCAGCCTCCAAAGCCCCTTCCAGCTCTTAATCTGTTAATTTACAAATAGCCCTCTAAGGTTAAGTGCCACAGATGTTATCTCCATTTTATGGATAAGGAAAACTGAGGGTTTGAGAAGTCGGATTGTAAACCTGGAGTCCACAGACCCCAAAGAGTCCTCATAAAGATTTCAGAGGGCCTGTGAAGTTGGATGGGAAAAAAAAAAATCTTTATTTTCTCTAATCTCTAACCAAAAGTTTGCACCTCCCATTTCCCCCCTCCCCCACCCCCTTAGACTGAGCTCCTAGGGAGCAGAGATCCTTTTGTTTGTTTGTTTTTTACCTTTCTTTGTAATCCTTGCCTTTAGCACAGTGCTTGGCAAATAGTAGGTGCTTAATAAATACTTTTTCATCCATTCCCCTATCTATTCCATTGTTTTCTTAAAGGCACAACCCCAGTAGGATTAATCCTGTTAGTATTATTATCATTAGCACAAAGATTGAGTCTTAAAATTTGCAAAGCATGTTATCTCTCTGTTGAACCTTAAAAGGTTGGAGTTTTCTGTTTCAATCAATCAATATTTATTCAGCACTTACTGTATGTCCAGCATTGTCCTATGCACTGGGGATACAAAAAAGAGGCAAAAGACAGTCCCTGCCCTCAAGGAGTTTACAATTGAGATTTTAAAATATAGAGTATTAAAGCAGAAAAGGACTTTAAATATCACATGACTTAAATTTTTTTATAAGTTTCTTTTAAGTGCTTTTAAAGATCATATTGTTTACACCTGGAAAGTTTCAGAACATTAGCATGCTAAATTTTGAGGCCCAGCATGGAAAAAGCAGAGCCCATAGCACATCCAGTAAGCCTGAACAAACTCTGATCTTATTCTAACACCACTTAGGTCACAACTTGTCCAAATATTTTGCTCAGAGGAGAACCAGTCATTGCAACTCTGGGGAGTTCAGTTTTCACCCGACAAGTGTATTCCATGCCTAGGTCAGCAAATGGAGAGCTACGGTGGTGATTCAGGATTGCCAGTACAAGACATTGAAAACAACCCCTGCCCCTATCAGACCACAGCTGGAGTCTGTCCTGGTGGGGTAGCAAAGGGCCTTGACTCCATGCTGTCTATGGATCTGGGAGCAACTGGGGTTGGTTAGCCTGGAAGAAATGAAGACTGGAGGGGGGGGGGGGGGAGACAGGATAGCTGTTTTCAGGTAATTGAAGGGATATCATGTGGAAAAGAGATGATCCCAGGGGTCAGAGGTAGGGTTGATGTCTGAAAGCTGCAGAGGCCAGCGTAGGTATGAGCTCACAATCAGAGCTGTCCAAGATCAGGATGGGAGACTGCGAGCTTCTAGAGGGCAGGAACTGACTGCCTTTGACTTCCCTTTGTAGCCCCAGCTCTTAGCACAGTGCCTGACACATTATTGTTGATCAGTTATTTCAATAGCATCCGACTCTTCTTGACCCCTTTTGGGGTTTTCTTGGCTGGGATTCTGGAGTGGTTTGCCGTTTCTTTCTCCAGGTCATTTTACAGATGAGGAAACCGAGGCAGAGTGAAGTGACTCCTCCAGGGTCAAACAGCTAATAAGTGTCTGAGGACAGATTTGAACTCAAGTCTTCTTGACTCTATTTCCAAGCTCTCTATCCACAACACCTAGCTGCCCCTAACCGGCACCTAGTAAAGGCTTAATTAATATTTATTGAGCGACTGACAATTGGATTTCTCCTTACTGAAGGACTTCTTCAAGCAGAGACTGACTACTGATACAGAATGTTTCAGTGGAAATCCCTTATGGGATGTGAGGCTAGACCATTTCTGAGTTCCTTTTCTACTCTCCAATTCTGGAATGCTATGAATCTGAATTCTCTGGATCTCCCCAATTGTAGAGACCTCTCACAAACTCAGTTTGGATAAAAAGCAAGGATAAAACTAAAAACAAAACAGAATAAAAACCTCTCCCACCTCAACTAAACTAAAGCTTCTCTCCAGATAGGAAGCTCCTAGGACATTGACCTTCCAGAATCTGGTATCAGCAGGCATCTCTGGAGTTCCCTGAGGCAGCAAATAGCTCCCATACTCGGGTTATTTCATAGTAGATAGAGGTGTTCCCGCAGCTTGGGGACTGAAGATAACTGATTTAGTCTCCTGTAATCACCAGGACTCCCACTGTCTGATAACCATTTTTGCAGGAGCTCAGATAGGCAAGGTAGGAGGGAATTCTTTGAAATCCTGGGACACTTTCTCAATTTCCCCAGCAAGGCCTTATCTAATCTCCAAGAAAGGGTCTCTTTTAGTCTATTTTTTTCCCCTGGAGTCTCTCCCTGGCCTGGCTGCTCTGACTTTGTGTTACTCTCCATTAGGGACATCCATCAGGACAATCCTGAAGATTTTTGAAAATGTTAGAGCTGAAAAGAATGCTCTAATCAAGGTGCTCTCTCTTCCAACCTTCATTTACAGTTAAGGAAACTCTCCATTTATCTCCATACAAAATACCCACAGTGCAAGGGATTCGGTGGTGGATTTGTTGAGTCTGAATCTGTACTCTGCTACTTACATATGTGTGTATATATGTATGCATGTATGTATGTTTACGTGTCTGTGTGTATATGTATATATGTGTATGTATATGTATGTATATATGTATACCTGTGTGACCCTGGGCTTGTCACTAAACCCTGTTTGCCTCACTTTCCTTGTCTGTAAACTGAGCTGGAGAAGGAGATAGAAAATGACTCCAGTACCTGTGCCAAGAAAACCCCAAATAGGGTCACAAAGAATCAGACACAGATGAAAAATGACTAAACCACAACAACTGACCTTTGAGACCCCTTCCAGCTCTGTGTGGATGTGTAGATACTGAATCTGGCCTGGGAGGGAATCCATCACGGTACTACCAGGGCTGCTTCCCATCCCCTAAGATGGAAGTGTCAAACATCGAGCCCAGAAGAGTTCCAAGTACAGCCCAGAACTAGATTAAAATAAATTGGGAAATATTTAACAAAACAAATAAGGATACAATACAGCCTAGATAATGCTAATTTGTGGTTTTCTAAATCAATATTCCACCTCAGGGATCTGTTTCTATTAGAGTGGGACATCCCTGCCTCAGGGGAGGGAGACTTTGTAACTTTTGTTCCAGAGTGACTTTCACTGTTAATTGCTTTTGTCTTCTAAGTGAAACTTTCCTTCCATAGCTACAGGCTGTTGCTGCTTTCCAGCCACTCCAGCTAGACAACAATAGATAATTCCCTCCATTCTTTTGTAATTACCCAGTTACCTGGTTCCTGAGCTGCTGCATTTATAGACCATCTGAGGCTCTAGTTTTAGAGCATTTAGTCACTTTTTCTCATGCTTTATCTTCTCATCTGGCTGTGTGTGTGTGTGTGTGTGTGTGTGTGTGTGTGTGTGTTTATAGAGATCCTCTATATTTAAACCTAGCCTACTAGGCATGTCAGAGAGTCCAACTGCATTATTTATACCAGCAGTGGCTTCAGGGTAGGTACATGCTTTCATCAGCCAAGGGATGACAAGATTTCAGCACAAAAGTGATTTATATCATTATTCTATCTCACTGGAAACTCTTTATAGAGAATATTCAAGCATCTGTTTAGAGGCTGCCGGGTGTAGTCTGTGGGACCTGGAGTCAGGAGAGTCCCAGCTTCAAAGGCTGCCAACTACTAACTTGGAGATCCTGGGCAAGTCAGTTACTTAATTTCCACCTCAGTTTTCTCATCCATAAAATGGAAAATAATGATACCTTCAATACTTACCTCCCAGAGTTGTAAGGATCAAATGAGAAAACAAAATGTAAATAATTTTGCACAACGTGAGTCATCACAAAAGGGTTAGCTTGTAAAAAAACAAATAAGGTGATCTCTACTGAGGAAAATAATTAGTTGGTGTGGGAATGTCTAACTGAAATAGAAATTGGGGGCCACTAAATTTTATGTAAACCCCGTGGGCCATATTGTTTTAGAAATCCACATATATTAACCTTTTGTTGTTCAGTCATGTCCAATTTTTCATGACCCCATTTGGGGTTTTCTTGCCAAAGAGATTGGAGTGATTCTCCATTTCCTTCTCCAGATCCTTTTACAGACAAGGAAACTGAGGCAAACAGGGCTAGGGGACTTGCCCAGGATCACACAGCTAATTGTGTCTGAGGCCAAATTTGAACTCAGGAAGATGAGTCTTCATGACTCTATACAGGCACTCTATCCACTGCACTATTTAACTACCCCACATTAACATTATCTCCATTCTATTGTATTTTTATTTATTTTGTTAAATATTTTTCAATTACATTTTAACCTAATTCCACTGTACCTGAGAGTGTTGTGAGCCTTAATACAACGAGCTCCTGCATGTTTGTGTAGAGGACAGAGACTGCACTTGGCAGTCAGGAAGACCTGCTCTCAGTCATTTACCAGATGTGTAACCCTGGACAAGTCACTCAGTTAAGTCAAGAAAGTATTTATTAAGCACTTTCTATATGCCGGGCACTGTGCTAAACACTGGGGCTACAAAGAAAGGCAAAAGACTGTCCCTTCTCTCAAGGAACTCAACATCTAATAGAACAACTAGGTGCAAACTAGATAGATGGATAAATAGATGGATAGAAGATAGATAGATGAACGGATGGGTGGATGGGTAGAAGGAGAGATGGATAGACAGATGGATTGAAAGATATGTATCCTCAAATATCTATCTATATGGATATTTATATACCTATATGTACATCTTGTTTATACTTAGTTGTTTGCATGTTTTCTCTTTATAAATATAGATATGGGCATATATCTACAGGATAAATTGGAGATAATTTCAGAGGGAAGGCACTAAGATTAAGATTTAAAATTTTTTCACCCTCAGTGTCCTCATCTGTAAAATGAGCACCAACAGGATTGTTGCAGGGATCAAATGTAAAACATATTACAAATACCAACTTTTAAAAATTGTCTGATATTTATACATTTTCCCCAAAACTTATTCCACATTTATTATATCACATTTTTCATTTTGAGAATTTCATGTTTTAAGGGCCCTCAATTCACAAGTACATTCATTGCAACGTTTAAAGGAAGGTTAGGATTACAGAATCATGGGAAGCTAGGTGGTGCAGTAAGTGGACACTGTACTGGGCTTGGACTCAGGAAAACCTGAGTTTGAGTGCTGCCTCCGCCACTGGGCTTCTCTTTGCCTCAGTTTCCTTATCTATAAAACGATAATAGTACTTACCTCCCAGGGGATCAAACTGACCAGATAACATGTGGAGAGAGTTTCCCAATTCTTTTTTTTTTTGCCTTTTTTTTGGAGGGCAATTGGGGTTAAGTAACTTGCCCAAGGTCACACGGCTAGGTTTTTGTTTGTGTGTGTTAAGTGTCTGAGGCCGGATCCGAACTCAGGTCCTTCTGACTCCAGGGCCAGCGCTCTACTCACTGCGCCACCTAGCCACCCCGAGTTTTCCAATTCTTAAAGGTCTATGTGAGTACTGCCTATCTTAGAATGTTAGAGCTGGGAGGGATTCAGTTGTTTCAAATTCTTTGTGACTTTATTTGGGGTTTTCTTGGCTGAGATACTGGAGGGGTTTGCCATTTCCTTCTCCAGCTCATTTTTACAGATGAGAAAACTGAGGCAACAGGGTTAAGTGACTTGCCCAGGGTCAAACAGCTAGTATAGTATGAGGTTAAATTTGAACTCAAGTCCTCCTGCCTCCAGGGCCAGCGGGTTGTGCACTATGGTGCCACCTAGTGGCCTCCCTAGAAATCATCTAGTCTAGATGAGGAAAAGGGTCTAGAAAGTCTCACTGAACGACGGCCCGGCACTCTCACAGTTAATAAGTAGCAAGGCAGGGGTCTAGATAGCGAAATGAATACAGAACCGGCCCTGGAGTCTGGAGGACCTGAGTTCAAATCCAGCCTCAGACACTTAACACTTACTAGCTGTGTGACCTTGGGCAAGTCATTTAACCCCAATTGCCCTTTCCTCCCCCCTCCAAAAAAAAAAAATAGGTAGCAAGGCAGAAATTCCTGCCTGGGCCTTTTCACCACACTGTGCCCTTTCTTCTATCTACCACGTAGACATGGGGGATGATATGACGCAGGTCTTCAGGAACACATCTGAAGAGTTCCATCCTTCTGGTTGCAATGTTAAACACTGTCTCTAATTGAAAAGTGAGGGAAAAGACTGGAGCCTCAGTGACCTAAAGAAATCCCTCTGTTCTGGTTGCCATTTTGTACCCGACAGGCACAGCCCAGCAGAACTCCTAGTTCAGAGGCGTCTAAAGCTGGGTTCAAATTCTGCTTCTGATTCTTAGTGACAGTGGCATCTCAGGCAGAGCAACTCAGCCTTTCAGCCTGTTTCTTCATCTGTAAAACGGGGAGAAAACCTCTGCACCATTTACCTCAAAGGGGTTTTCGAGCATCTGATGACATAATGTAGGTAAAACCCTTGTTGAATCTTCTTGAAGTGTAGAAATGCCCATTCTTACGATCGCCTACATCAAAGGATGTACAGAAGGACAGGTGCAGAGTTCCAAGTTTGAAGGCACCTTAACGGACAGTCCAGAGCAACCCACATGTGACCAGATCTCTACCACTTCTGTTTCTGTCTTATTTGATTTTATTTGCTTTTTGGAGGGGGAAGGTAGGGCAATTGGGGTTGTGACTTGCCCAAGGTCATACAGCTAGTTTTTGTGTTAAGTGTCTGAGGCCAGATTTGAACTCAGGTCCTCCTGACGCCAGTGCTCTATTCACTGTGCCACCTAGCCGCCCTGGTCTTATTTTTGTTAATACCTTTTAAAAGTTGCATTGGAAAGGGAACAAACATTTATTAGGCTCTTACTGTGTTCCAGACTCTGTGCTGTGTACTTTACAAATAGGTAGGTGCTATTATCATCTCCATTTAAGAGTTGAGGAAATTGAGGCACACAGAGATTAAGTGACTTGCCCAGGGTCACAAAGATAGTGAGAGTCTGAGGTCAAATTTGAATTCAGGTCTTCCCCACTCTAAACTAGTGCTCTGTCCACTGAGCCACCTGACTGCCTCTATACTTGTTTTTACAACTCTGTCTTTTGTTTTTTACATTACCCATATTTCCCCGTTTATTCCCCTCCTCCTCCCTGAGAGGCATCCCATATAACAAAGAATAAACAAGAGGGTAAAAACAGTTCAGCAAAAGCAGAGAAGGGATGGTAAGGGGGAAAAGGAACAAGCATCTATCAAGCACTTACTACATACATGCCAGGCATTGTGCTAAGTACTTTGTAAATATTTTCTCATTTAATCCCCACAAAAACTTTGCAAGGTAGGTGCTATTATTATTTTACAGCTGAGGAAACTGAGGCAAACAGGATTAAGGGACTTACCCAGAGTCACACAGCTGGTAAGGGACATGAATTCACATCTTCTTGGGTTCATGAAGAATGGGTTTTTTACTTATAGTGTTCCTCACCCATAGTCCCCCACCTCTGCTAAGAAGGGAGGGAGATGCCCTCTCCTATCTCTTTTTGGCTTGCTCATTATGATTTCACACTATTCAGTCCCACCTGTTTGGTTGTTGCTGTTGTGGTCTGGGGTGGCTTGGTTTTTTTCTTTTGCATAAATCAGAAATAGGGAAAAGTGCTTTGTCCTTAAAGACTTTCTTCCTTCGGTGGTTCTGATCTACTTGGTGGACACTGCATATTGCTTTCCTACACTTTATATCAGTTAACATGTCTCCCCATGTTTTTCCATATCTGTCACATACATTCTCTCTCACAGCACAATAATATTCCATAAAATTCACATGCCACAAGTGGAGAGTCATGCCCCAACCAATGGGCATCTGTGGCTTCCAGCTCTGTGAGAGAACAGAAAGTCCTGTTCTAAATACCAAGGTGCATGTAGGACCTTTCCTTTGTCTGTTATCTACTGTTGTGGGGCATGTGCCTAGCAGTGGGATCTCTGGATCCAAGGATATGAACATTTTAGCGACTTTCTTCAAAGAATTCCAAATTGCTTTCCAGAATGATTAGAATGGCTCCTGTTTCTAAATGAAGAGGGTAGAAAGCATACAGGGATCTGACATTCCACCTCTAATTGTAGAAGCTACACCACTAATTCTGAGTTTCCTTGGCCCGGGTCCAAGCTGAAGGGGTCTTATGGTTGTCTGTATTTCAATTTTCATTTTTCTCTGTCTTCCTGAGGTTTTTTGCATCATGAAGTGATGCCCCCAGCACGGATCCAGGCTTGAGTAGGGAAGAGGGTACAGATTGTTCAATGAAAAACTCTCTCCCATTCCCAAAGTGACTCTTCAGAAAAGCAAATGATTTTCTGGGGAACCCTAGGGAATACCTGACCCTCTAGGTGGTGAAGTGGATAGAGTGCCTGACCTAGAGTCAGAACGACCTGAGTTCAAATCTAGCCTCAAAATGCCTTTCTTAGGTGTGTGACCCTGGGCAAGTCACTTCACCCTGTTTGCCTCAGTTTCCTCATCTGTAAAATTATCTGGAGAAGGAAATGGCAAATCTCTCCAGTGTCTCTGCCAAGAAAATCCCAAATGGGGTCACAAAGAGTTGGACACAACTTAAAAATGATTGAAAAACAACATATAGAATATTTAAGTCTTCAGGGCACACTGGAACTCTCCTCTGTTCTAATCCTTCCCACACAGCCTCCAGAAATCACACACCTGAGCCACCACCATTTCAGGTCAATTTTAAAGAAGGAAAACAAACAAACCATTTTGATCCAAAGCCAAGTGGATCAGCACCACCAAAGGAAGCCTTTAAGGACAAAGTGTATTTCCCTATTTCTGATTTATGCAAAAGGAAAAACCAAGCCACCCCAAACCAAAACAAAACCTCTTTCTTCACGCCCCAGTGTGCCTTACAGCTGTCCAGAGGAGCTGGTGGCTACCTGACTTTCTGGCTCATTTCTCAGGATCTTGGGCAGAAAGCAAACATTTGAGCAAAGGTGAGCACTCCACCCAGTACTTTATTTTCCTAAATCACTCCCTTGGCTAATGTTTCAGGGATGGACACGTGACACATCTGGTTCCAACCAAATATTTTCAGTCCTGCAGGTCCCAAGGTAAATATTTGCCAGTTCAATTGCAGGAACACTGGTAGCTCCAAACAATGTGTCACTTACCAGCTTTCAATCAGGGCTGGCTGCAGGAAGAGGACACATCTGCTCTGGGTCCCCCCTGCATGGGGTCTTTGGGGCTACCCCTTCTCCTTTCCAAATCACAATTGAGGAATCATTCAGTGGTCTGTTCCTTGGGGAATAAAGCAAATCTGAAAAGAGTCAAATCACCAACATGTATTGAGTAAGGACCATGTGCCAGGCCCTGTGCTACTCTGAGAAAATGAGGAAAGACAAAAACATCTCCAAGGAGCTCACAATCTAAAGGGGGAGATGAATGTTCTCTCTCTTTCCTTGACTTCCTGAATCAAGGAGGAAGCAATGACCGGAAAGCAAGCCCTGGGGAGAGTTCTGGGGATTTGGATGGGCCAAAGACCGTCAAAACAGGTCATGTGATCCTTGGCAACATTAATATCCTCCTGGGCTAGGGAGGCAACAGTCTCAATTCTCTGCTCCAGTGAGACCGTATTTTCATCATTAGGTTGTAGTTCTAAACATCACCTTCTCGGAAGGACACTGATAGACACGGTGCATCTAGTCCAGAGTTACCAGGACAGTGAAAGGCCTCAAGTTCTTGCCAATTCAGGATTGGTTTGAGGGTCCAGGGAGGTAGGGATGTTTAGTGTGAAGGAGAGAAGACTTGGCTGGGCATGGTGGAATGTTGCCTTCAAGTATTAGAAGGGCCATCACAGGAAAGTGGATCCCACTTATTCGGATTGAACCCAGAGGGCAGAGCTAGGAGCATGAGGTAGAGATTGCAAAGGGACTGATGTCAGGAAAGAACTTGGATTCTTTTTTTTTTTTTTTGCTTTTTGGAGGGTAATTGGGGTTAAGTAACTTGCCCAAGGTCACACATCTAGGTTTTTGTTTGTGTGTGTCAAGAACTTGGATTCTAATGTGAAAGGTAGTGAGCTCCCCATCACTGGAGGTTTTCAAGCAAAGGCTGGATAACCATATGTTTTGTATGTTGTAAAACAGATTCATGCCCAGGTACAAGCTAGTTTAGATGGCCTCTTAGCTTCTGAGAATCTCAGGTAGATAATTACGATAGTCAGAGGAGTGCCAGTAAATGTTTAACATCCAGCTCACGGGATGTGGGGGAGGGATGGCGTGGAATGTGCAAGGACTCACTTTGCATTTAATCTGTATTATTTACACTTTCTCTTATTATTAATCACTTAAATATGCACAATCAACAAAACAATAAACTAAGCCCCGAAGGAGTGTTTGCTGAGTTCTGAGATGTAAATACTCAGAAAATTTAACAATTGGCTTCAGCTTGCCCCTGATTACTCGGGCTTTCTACAAGTTCTCCCATTTGAATCTCACAACAACCTGTGAGGGAGGTGCTGTTATTACCCTTATTTTACAGATAGAGAGACTGAGGCGGAGAAAGGGGACGTGATTTTTCAGGGTCATAGAACCAGTGTCAGACAGGATTTGAGCTCAGATCTAGACACTAGAACACTCATCCACTCCATACAAATAGGCTCCTCCTCATCACCCTGGGGGTGGGGGGGAGGGAGTGTGGGGATCAGCGCAAGGAGGGTGTTTCAGACCAATGAACTGTGAAAACCGGCGCACCCCGCAGTTTCCAGAAGTGATTTTTTTCACAAGACGTGATACTTTTCCATGGCGCTCAGACCGTCCGTTCCCCTGTATTTGCTGAAAGATGAGTCGGTTTGTGGTCACTAGGAGGGGGAGGCAGGAGGGGCCAGAAAAAAAATGTTTTATGAAAATACTGCCTTATTTAGGCCGGAAAGGAAGTGTAGGAGAAGGGGAGGGAGTTGGGGTGCACAAAGGCCTCGGGGGAATGATTTGTGGCACCACAGACTCAGAGATTTTACAGTTTGAAGGAACCTGGAAGATTATTTAGCCCTGGCACTCCTACATTTTACGGATGAAGACACTAAGGCTCCGAGACATTTACTGATGACCAAGGGCACACAAGTACCAAGTGATGGAGGTAGCATTGGAACCCAGGTTCTCTGACCTCAAATTCAGTTCCCTTTTCCTTACAGCAGGCTGCCCCTGACGGGAAAGTGCCCTCTTCCCACAGTCCCCAAGCTCTACTTTTCCAAATGTTTCCCTCATTAACTGACTTTGATGCCTGAAATTCTACTGTTTATTTTGGGGGTTTAAAACTTTATCTACTATTAATGTGCAAATGACCCCCCAGAAGGTACCATGCTATCAGCACTCTATCAACTAGACATCGAGGCAACTAGGTAAAGTGGTGGATAGAGCACTAGGCTTTTTAGTTCAAATCCAGCCTTAGATACTAGTTATGTGACCCTAGGCCAAGTCCTTGAACCCATCTGCCTCCGTTTCCTCAAAAAGTGGAGATAATAATTAGTACTCACCTCCTAGGCTTGTTGTGAGGACCAAATGAAATAATAAGTGTAGAGCATCTTATACAGTGCCTGGCATATTGTAGGTACTTCCTTCCTTTCTCTCTCCCTCCCTCCCTCCTTCCCTCCCTCCCTCCCTTCCTTCCTTCCTTCCTTCCTTCCTTCCTTCCTTCCTTCCTTCCTTCCTTCCTTCCTTCCTTCCTTCTTTCCCTCCATCATTGCTTACCTGGGAGCTGCTTGTGCTAAAAAGGAGGCTAGAGAGAATTCCAAGACAGTGGGACCCTCAAGGGGGTTGGGAGCACCAAACAGGGAGGGGCACTGGAGGGGAGGGGAAAGGACACAAGACCCAGACTTTGCCACTTTACACTGTTGTGGCCAGCCTATGGGGCACCTTCTCTGAACACCTGGGGGTGGGTTTGGGGGCTGCTAAGGTATAGAGTTATTCCTGACTGTGCATAGACAAGTGACTCAGGAAAACTCGTGGGATCTCTGCCCCCCTCCCTGCCCCTCCAGCTCTCTTGTGTCCATGATGTCTTGTCCAGTCAGTTAAAATGAAGTCAGTTTCATTATTTGTGATTCTGTTTGGTGCCCATCATGTCCAATGCCTGTGAACTCTACCTTTGAAGAGAATGTTCATAGTATAGAGGTGTGGAGTTTCTGTAAAATCTCCCAGACTTTAGTCTCTCATTTCTTTCTCCTGAGACATACTTTTCCATGTATTTTCCTTCATTCTCACCTTTCCCCACCTTTTTATTGAAGTCATCAAGCTCAATGCTGATTTGATTTTTTCAGGGTCTAAGTTCCTCGTAGAATTTCTTTTTAAATTTAATTTAATTTAACTTTTGTTACATTTTAAGACCTCCCAAAATTTCTCGACCATTTCTTCTTCATTGACTTATGTTCTTTGGTAAACTGCAATTAATCCCATTGTGGTCTTTTTGCAAATATTTGTCCTTAGTACTACAACATATAATGATCAGATATCCCTTGAAATCTTTTTTTTCACTTAATAGTACTTTTTCCAATTGTGTGTAAAGTTTTCAACATTCATTTTTGTAAAATTTTCAGTTCCAAATTTTTCTCTTTCCCTCCCTACCAAGACAGAAAGTAATCTGATAGAGGTTATACGTGTACAATCATGTTAGACATATGAAACTGCATTTTGTTTTTTGTAGCTTCGGATGCTACGGTAAAACTCACACCTCCAACTCCGTTCTTTGCCTCTCCAAGAAATATCTAGTGTCAGCCTTCCCTTCAGAGGCAACTTCCTTCTGATTTCATTTATGGCAAGAATCTCAAGATCGATATGGCTCAGTGCCTCTGGTCACTGGCCAGCCATCTCACATTTAGAATGCCTATAGTCAAATTGAATATTGTTGACAGTCTATCCCTTGACTTAAAAGTTGTCTTCATTTCCTTGGAAGAAAATAATTCTTAACTTGTCTCTGAAAATTGATTGTCTATGAAGTGGTAGCTGACATTTATATATCCCTTTAGGGTTTTAGGAGTGCTTTTCTCCCATAATCCTTCAATAGTGCAAGTATTGCCCATCTTACAAATGATCAGATTGGGGCTCAGAGAATTTGAAGGATTTGTCATGAGGAGCTGAAGTTAAGTCTCCTCCCTCCCAGGTTCTATATTCTTCCCTGGACCCCGCTGGCTCTCTTCAGGGGGGTTCCAATTATTCATGATTGAATTATCTCCAGCACACTTTTGGATTAGGCTGACCACCCCTGCTCTTTGTTACCCAGGATGGATGGTTCTTTGACCTCCTCTCCCCACGAAATAGGGCTGGTATATGGGTACTTGAGGCTGCTAGCCCCATCTGAGTGTGAAGTCAAGGCAAGAGAAGAAAAATAATCTGCCACAACCTGCTATTTACTGATCTGTCTGTGAACTTCTGTTCTGATGACATCCTTCCTCAGACTGCTTTTCTTCTCTTTCCTACATCCAAGCTGCTGCTGCTCTCCCTCCTCCTCCTCCTCCTCCCCCTGCTCCTTCTCCTCTTCTTCCTTCTTCTCCCCAAGGTGTAGTCACTGCTCTTGCTGTCTGATCACAAAACCATCTCATCTTCTTCCCTAAGCTCAGGTCCCTCCCCAGAGCACCAGCATAAGAGGCACACTCGTGCTTTTTATTTGTCTCTTGGTCTTTGGAATTTTAGGATCCCGGAGTTTCTTGGGCACCCACTTCTTTTTAAGTGTCTCTGCCTGTAATAAATCTTCCTCTGGGTCTTCATCCTCTGGGGGAAGTGGGCGAAGGCTATTTAGCAGCTCCTGGCTTCCTGCTGAGCCCAGGATGCCTGAGGCCATCATCCCCTTCCCCTTCTGGCCAGAGGATGATCCAGCTGCCCCTACCTCTGGCCTGGGGCCCTCAGTGCTGGCCAGAGTCCCAGGAGCTGCTGGCCCAGCTTTATGTAGCTCCTGCTCCCACACTCACTTCTCCTGGATTAGGGCTCTGACAATGGAAACTGATGCCAACACGGTTGGCATTTCTCCTACTCTCATCTGCCTGTTGGAGGAACCATGAAGGAGAATGTGGCTGAATTATTTGTCTCTCCCTGTGAACTTGCTCCAAGTATCCTTCTTCCATTTAAAAAAAAATCTCCACTGGAAACCTTCGTATTTAATTTGTGTCTTTGACAGAACTTTCCTGTATGTAAATTCCATGAGTGATCATGGGGAGAAAAAAAGGCAGACAGGGGAGACTAGGTGGTACAGTGAATAGAGCACCATCCCTGGAGTTAGGAGGACCTGAGTTCAAATCTGACCTCAGACACTTAACACAAAAAACTAGCCCTGTGACCTTGGGCAGTCACTTAACCCCAATTGCCCTCCAAAAAGCAAAAAAAAAAAAAAAAAAAAAAAGGCAGACAGAGGTTTAGGGACTTTCCCAGGGTCACAGAGCTAGGAAGTGTCTGAGAGTAGATTTGAACTCAGGTCTTTGGGACTTGGGGATAGCTAGGTGGCATCATATCGGATGGAGTGTCAGGCCTGGAGTCAGGAAGACTATTCTTCCTGAGTTCAAATCTAGCCCTCAGACAGTTACTAGCTGGGTGACCCTAAGCAAGTCACCTAATCCTGGTTGCCTCAGTTTCCTCATCTGTAAAGTAGGATAGAGAAGGAAAAGGCAAACCACTCCAGTATCTTTGCCAAGAAAACCCCAAATGGGGTCATGGAGAGTCATGATCGAAATGAGTGAACAACAAACTTGTTGACACCAGAAGCTACTGCCTCCTGTGTGATTTAACCATGCCCTTTCTCTCTCTTCCTTCCTTTTACATAGGCTATTTCTTTCTACCTTTGGCTTTCTTAGGGTATTTGCTTACCAAGATCTCTAATTCAAAGAGTCTCATTCATTCATTTTTCTTATTTAAAAAAATTATTGATACTTTTTGGGTTTGGAGGATCACCTTATTTTTTTTAATATATGCCGCCTAGGACCCCTCCCTGGCCAGCCATCTTTCTTGGTATGAGAAAGAGGGGGAAAACCAGTTTAGCAAAACTGAATAACACATCCATCATGCTGGGCAATCTATGGAACCCCCACCCCTGCAATGAAGGCAAGGGGGTACATTTCCCCAGTTCTTTTCTGGGAGCCCTTCCTTCCTAGATAACATGTTGGATCCTCTCTCATTCTAGATGGGCTGGATGTCTGGTGTGGCACTACTCCTCTTCCTGCCCCTGTTCCTCAGGGCTAGCCCCAGGAGTGGCTTCTTTGTGAAGACAGGTGAGGAACAGGTTTGTTTAGGCTTGTAGATGTTAGATCCGGATCACAAAGGTAGCCCTCACAGGAGGCAGCCAGAGACAATGAAAAGAAGTCTGAGGAGTGGGCTTGGACGCCCAGCTGTCACTCATGGTCTTCTTACAGCCCCTAGGCATACATCACTATCCTCAGCTAGAAGGTGACTAGATTACCTCGAGATCCAGTCTGGCCTTTAAATCTGTGATCTATGACAGAGAGGGTGACAGGGGAGTCAGGACACCACAGAAGTCATTCTAGAGGCACCCAGAGACAGAGAGGGAAGCAGCTCTCCTTACGATCTTTCTGAAATTTGCTTTCATTTAAAGATGGTTCTTCATGTAAAACAGGGCAAGTGGGTGAGATCCCTAGTATAAAACAGCGAAGAGGAGCCCAAAGGACTGGGGAGTGGATGAGGCTAAATGCCTTTGTTTAATCTCATGTCCTGAGTAGCATCTCCCCCTCTCCCTTCCCCTCTTCGTCTCCCCTCCTTCTCTCTGTCTCTGTCTCTCTGTCTCTCTCCCTTTCTCTCTCTCTCCTTCCCTTCTCTCTCTCTCTCTCTCTCTCTCTCTCTCTCTCTCTCTCTCTCTCTCTCTCTCTCTCTCTCTCTCCTCTTCCTTTTCCTCCTCTCCCTTTTCCTTTTCCCTCTCTATTTTTCTTTCTCTCTCTTCCTCCTTCCCTCCCTCCTCTCTTTCTCTCCCTCCCCACTCTTTTTCTTTTTTCTTTCTTTCTTTCTTTCTTTCTTTCTTTTTTTTTTTTTTTTTTTTTTTTCTTTCTTTCTTTCTTTCTTTCTTTCTTTCTTTCTTTCTTTCTCCCTCTCTCTCTTCCTCCTTCCCTCTATCTCTTTCCCTCCCATTCTTTCTCTGTCTCTGACTCTCTCTGGCTTTCTGTCTCTGTTTCTATGTTTGTATGCCTCTCTAACCACCCCTCTCCATTCCATTTGGAGAGTGCAAATGTTTTCTGAGGTTCTGTCCCCAAAGTTGCACCTGAATACAGTGGGGGTTCTAGAGCACACAGGCAGGTAGCAGGCAGATGTGAGTGTTTTCTTGCCTCTGGCTATTTCACTGTCCATCTTTTTATTATTTTCTTTGAAAGTACATGCTCGTGTATGTGTGTGTGTGTGTGTGTGTGTGTGAGAGAGAGAGAGAGAGAGAGAGAGAGAGAGAGAGAGAGCAACAGAAACAGAGACAGAGAGGAGAGATGTCTTTAAATGTCTTTGGCTTATAATCAGCTAGAACAGGCATATATATGAGACATTCCTGTGGCTTTGGGCATTCACAGAATTTTGGAACTCAAAGAGATAACTAAAAGAAAAAACTTCACATTCCTGGGACAGTCATGTTAGTCAATGGTGGACCACACCAGTAAGAATCTCTATGTATGGGGATTACAGGGACTTTGTTACAGAAATGCCCCCACTTGAGTTAATGGGGCATGGATTGGTGTGGATTGGTACCACTGGCTTTTTAAGGCCACTCAAAGACAGCGTGGTATAATGGGCAATGAAGATGGTGCCAGCTTCAAGAGCCACATTTAGATCCTGCCTAAGACCCTCACTGACTGTGGGGCTGCAGGAAAGTCATTTTACATCCCAAATCTAGGACTTGGTGAAATGACTGTTCTCCACAGCAGAATTATAGCATCCCAGAGTTTGGAAGGTGCCTCATCACCCTTCCAATGGAACTCATAGTTGAGTAAGGACCTTCTCTTCATGAATGTGTGTACATATGTATATTCATTTCCAACATTCACTTTGAAATTTTGAGTTCCAAATTTCCTCCCTCCCTCCAGCGTCTCTCTCGTCTAAGTCTCTCTTGGCATTTCCTTAGATCCTGTACTCAATTCCTGGGTTAGTCTTCACTTCCTGTCTGTCTCAGAAGTGAACATCCTGGTAGCTATATGAGTTTGCAGTATCCCTTATCCATGGGGTTCCACTATCTCCAGGCAAATTTCTCCATCTGCAGGTTCCTTGGAGCTTTCAATCTCCTTGTCTAGCAGGAGATCCCAGGCGAAAGAAAAAGGCTGTTTCTTTTTGGAGAAAATGATCCATAGAGTTATGTACAATAGCCTGAAAAGAAATATCTCATTCATCACTGGGACAAGACTATAGTGTCAATGATTCCCATATGGATGAATGGATTGAAGTATTTACGTATGGGTCATTCTGTGGTTTGTGGTTTGTGCACAGCTGTTTGAGGGAACAACCTCTTAGAAGTGAAATCAAGAAGGCTGACATATGATATTGCCATTAGAAAAATGGTGAGGGATTGGGGGAGAGACAGGGTGACTCAGAGGGAAGAACTCTAGTTTTGGAATCATCGGGCCTGGGTTCAAATCCTGACTGCCACTTACTACCTGTGTGACCTTGGGCAAATCACTTAACTCCTCTGGGCCTTAGTTCCTTCATCTGTAATGTGAGGGGGTTGAACTAGATGGCTTCCCAGGACCTTTCCAGCTTGAAATCTTTGACCTCAAAGGTCCCTCCCAGCTAGATCCTATGTTGGTGATTAAAGGGCTCTCTTTTCCCATAAAGGGTGGCATTGCTCTCCTCTCTGCCAATCCCACAATAATCAATGAGCACTTATTAAGCACTTTCTGTGTACCAGGCTCTGGGCTATGTGCTGGCAATACAAAAACTAGTAGAAAGAAAGAGAATCCTTGCCCTCAAAGAGCTTATATTCTAATAGAAGAAGAAAATCCAAAAAAGGAAGCTGAAAAGAGGGGAGGAGGGAGGTAACTGGGCAGGAGTATGGTGGGGAAAGAAGTCTGGAGAGCTGGGAGTGAAACCCAGAGAGGAATAAAGGAGTGGGAGTGGCTGGCCTGGGTGCTTTCCTTAAAATGGAGATTCTGAGAGAATCTGAACAATCAGAGGGTAGGTCTTTGCTGTGGAGTGGGCATCAGGTGGAGAAGGCTGCTGAAGGATGGTGAACAGAGGGAGGAGAAGGGCCCAGAGAGGAAGGAAGAACACAGGATGGATGGAAAGTGAAGGAACACAGTAGGAGTTCGGTAGCCTGCTTGGATGGATTGTCAATAATCCCCTGGTAGTAGCGACATTATCAAAATATCCCTTCAAATGCCAAGCCTTTATTCACTCCCTTGGCAGCTCAGAAATAAGGAAGTCCCTCTCAAAACATCACTGTGAGGTGACTTTGGCCCGCAGAGAGCCTGTCCATCGGAGCAGTGCCTCACTGGCCCCAGGTTCAAAGGGTAAAGGTGACAGCCTCCTCCCATCCCAACTCTACCTGTACCTGCACAGGCCTCTCCTTAGAGGCCACAGGTTGGGTGAATGGATGAAAGTGCTGAATTTGGGCACCAAAAGCTCAGTGCTTCAAACACTTCTCCCAGACTTAGTTTTTTCTTTGGTTTAGTAGGAATGATTGTTCTTTTATTTGTTTGTTTGTTTTGGGTTGTCATTTGCCCAAGGTCACATGGCTAGTTTTTTGTGTTTAAGTGTCTGAGGCCAGATTTGAACTCAGGTTCTCTTGACTCCAGGGCCAGTGCTCTATTCATTGCACTACCTAGCCACCCCTGGATGATCAGTCTTGTACAACCTTGTGGGGAGGGTCTTATAAGGAAAGTGCATTGTGAAACTCTATATAACTATGACTCGTTCTCATTTTGGACCTCCCCTAGCTGGATCTTTTCTGTAGGAGGAGAAATAGCTACCTATCCCCAAATGTGGCCTGTGATCCCACCATTATAGCTCCTTCTTAAAGGTTTTCTGGTAAATTCTAGAGTAAATCCTCTTTTAAAATACAAACCATTGGATTTGAGTAGGCCTATGTGGGGTTTGGTTGCTAATCAATCAGCTGAGTATGACCTGACCAAATACTTAGGGCTGATGGTGATGTGTGTGTTTATACATAAGGAAGTAGGGGAGAATCAGGAGGGAAGAAGGATCCTAAAGAGAATGGGCTGGGAAGGGGAGGACCGCTTTTTGCCTGGGCCTGTCCTTATCCATGCTGTGCCACTGTGGAGTTCTCTTGATTTCACCTCTGACACACATGCTGTGGGATGCCAACCCCTCCCTGGCCTAGGGCTTCATTGTCACTGCCCCCAAGGCCCACAGACTAAGGCTTTGTGTGGATGGTGTTTCTGGAATCTGTGGAAATCAAGTCACTGAAATCCTAAGAAAACCCCATCTCTTTCCTCAGTGGTAGGGCCCAGGGCGAGGCAGGACCAGCCTTGAGACCAGGCACAGCCCTGTCCCCTGAGCCACATGGGGTGGACCAGTCAACTCCAACTCAGCTCTTAAAGAAAAAGACTAGATGCAGGGCTAGATGTTTTTGGGGGCTTTAGAAGAATTCAATATAACTTAAGATATAACTATCTTAAGTATCTAGTCTATTCAAGGAACATAATACAACTGTTACTAATAGAAAATCAGTCAGTCAATAAGCATTTATTAAAGACCTACTATGTGCCAGGAACTGTACTTGGGATGCAAAGAAAGACAAAAACATGGACCCTGCTGCCAAGCAGCTACGGACAAATATAGATAGATAGAATGACAGATAGATACTAAGATATATTTGTATATATTCACACACACACACACACAAATTAATTTGGACTTCATCTCAGAAAGGAGACATTAGCCTTGAGGGGGACCAGGAAAGGCCTCCTACAGAAGGAGGGACTTGAGGCGAACTTTGAACAAAGCCACTGGTAGGCATTGTAGTATAATGGAAGCAGCCTTGGGCCTGATGTCAGTAGGAATGAGGATTCAAATCCCATTCTATGTGACCATGGGCTGGTAACTTAAGCTCTGAAAGACTCAGTTTCCTGCTCTATAAAATGGAAAAAGTAGTATCATATCTGGAGTCCTTGTGTCACAGGGCTGCTAGGAGGCTAAAAGAGATGAAAGAGGAAAAGTGAGTTGTAAACTTTGAAGACTGACATCAATGGCAAAGGCCCAGCCTATTGCCTGCTCATCTCCTACTTTGTAGCAGGGCTCAGCATCTACTGGCCCGTGGACCTTCTGTGACCCCTTTTCTCTCTAACTTCCACCCACACTCCAATCAGTCCTGGGGGCCTGGTTCCAAGGAGACCCAGGTGTCATTTCAGTAGCACCGGCTCTTCAGAAAGCCTAGACGCCCATCGAAAACTGAAAGCTCAGATTCCGACTCATCTCTGGAGAAGTCTCTGCTCCTTCCTGAGCATGTGTCTCCAGGGCCCCAGCCTCTTTGGTTTCTGTGGTTTCAATGCTTCTTGGCAGTTTTCGGGTTTCCAGATGGTGAGTTTTTTTGGTGGGGAGGAGGGCACCTTCATGGGTAGAGAAGGCCTGCAGAAGCCCAGAGGAACCTGTCTGCCCAAGCGGGAGAAGCGGTTGAACTGTGAGTCAGAGGCTATGGGGCGGATCACTGAACAAATCATTCAGCCACCAAAAGATATAAGGAAGTAAAAAAAAACTGACCCCTGACCTCAGAGAGCTTATATTCTAGCTGAGGAGATGAGAGCAAATACCCATGGGGTCATGGAAAGTGCCAGATTTGGAATTTTATCAATCATCAAACAGTAAGAATTTATTAGGTATCTCTCTTTTTCTCTCTCTTCCTCCCTCCCTGCCTCCCCCTATCTATTGATTCATCCAATAATTTATTTAGGCATTTATATTATATCATAATATATAATATTTATATGTATAATATGTAAATTTATATATACTATAAATTCATATGTGATATATAATTTACATATAATATATAATATTTATATTATAATTTAGGCATTTATCTGTTCATTCATCTTTTATTTATAAATTTATTTACCCATCTCTTTATTTATTTAGTTAAATATCTATATTTACTTGTCCGTTTATGTTTAATTTTTTATTTACTCACTTACTCACCTCTTTTCATTTTTGGAAGGGGGAAGGCCAAGCAATTGGGGTTAAGTGACTTGCCCAAGGTCACATAGCTTGTGTGTCAAGTGTCTGAGGTCGAATCTGAACTCAGGTCCTCCTGATTCCAAGACTGGTGCTATTTAGGGCACTGCACCACCTAGCCACCCTGTTCACCTATCTCTTTATCCATCTATCTTTCCATTCATTGATTCCTTCAATCATTAATTCACTCATCTATTTATCTATTCATTCATCTTTTTATTGATTGATTTATTTACTCATCTATCTATTCGTTCATTTATTTTCTACTATTCATTTACTCATTTATTCCCTTATCTCTGCATCTTTCCTGCTTTCTATTAATCAGTTTATCTATCTATCTATCTATCTATCTATCTACCTAAAGATGTGCTCATTACTGAGTATTAGCTGGCTATACACAGGCAAAGAATGAAACAATCTCTACTCTCAAGGAGAATATAGACTGGGGGAGAGAAAGTGAATACACATGTAATTATATGGAGAGTAAATGTGAATAAATCTGAAGTCATTAAGTCCAAGGTAATTGGGGGGCATTTGGGAGGAAACAGGGAGTTTCCTGTAAAAACTATTGCATGAGCCGGCAGCACAGATCGGGAAGAAGCCCTTGAGGCCATCAGCTCCATCCTCCTCATTTACAGATGAGGAAGCTGAGGTTCATGAAGGTTAAGCGGCTTGCCGAGGGTCACACAGCTCGTAAGTGTCTGGGGCAGAATTTGGACTTTGGTTTTTGTGACTTTAACACTCTCCCCTCCATCCTCCCCACCTGCCTTGTTTCTTTGCAGCCTGTGTGACCTTGGGCGATATCACTCTTTGGGTACCACCGTCCAGGGCCTGGCACACAGCAGGTGCTTAATAAATGCTCATAGACTAGATCATCTTCTCCTCCTCACTAAGCATGAGAATCACCCGGGGCTGTCCAGGACCTCTCCCTGGTGAGCTCATTAGCTCATTCCTCTTCAGACATCTCCTCAAGCTCCAGCACCATATCACTGATCGGCTACTGGATACCCCCTCAATCAGTCTCCCAAACTCAACATGTCCAAGACAGAACTCACTGTAGTTCAGTCATCTGTCGTGTCCGACACTTTCCTGACCCCATTTGGGGTTTTCTTGGCAGAGATACTAGAGTGGTTTGCCATTTATTTCTCTAGTTTACAGATGAGGAAACTGAGGCAAACAAGGTTAAGTGACTTACCCAGGGTCACACAGCTAGTAAGTGTCTGAGGCCAGATTTGAACTCAAGAAAATGAGTCTTGCTGACTCCAGTCCAGGTGTTCTGTGCATTACCATTCCACATACCTGAGGGTGGGGAGCCTGCAGCCTCAAGGTCACATGTAGGTCCTTGGGTGTGGCTTTTTGATGACTGAGGCCAATCCTTTTATTAAGGGGATTTGTTTTGTGAAGTTTGTGCACTCAGGGTCCTAGAGGGCCACAAGTAGCCTCAAGGCCACACATTTCCCCGCCCCTGTGACCTATCCCACCCATTTCTTTCAGTCATGCAGGTTTTGCAGCCTTGGGGTCATCTTTGACTCTCATCTCTTCCTCATCCTTCATATTCAATCAGCATTATAGATTCTATCAATCAATCCATCAACAAAAAGCATTTATTAAGTGCCCACTGTATCAATTCCCACCCCCTGCGGCAGTCTGGCCCAGATCCCTTGGGATCCAGCTGACGTCACAGAGCCATAGAGTGGTTCATGGGGTGGTGGTCGAGTGAGAGGGGAGGAAAGATAAGTAAAATTATCTTCCTGGAAGCAACTGTTTCACCCACAGTTGGCAACTGATTCATGAGTCATGGGCACCCTTTTATGGCAGCCAGATGTTGGGCACAGTGGAGGCCTCTTCCTGAGGAAGAAATGGCATGTGGATGGGGGGTGACTAACCATGCCATGGCCATGGGACTTCCTAATCAGAATTGCCCACAAACTAGGATTTCCACACCTAGTGAGGAGAGCCCAACCCTACCCAGTGTCAACAGAGACAAATCTATCTCAAACATGAGAGATTTTTAATCAAAATAGAGGTTATAGGCCCAGCTGTGCTAAGAGCTGGGTCAAGGGCATGCCCTATTAGTAAATGTCTGTATTATTCCAAATTGGTTCCAGAATGGTGGTACCCATTCACAGGTCTCTCAATAATGCAGCAATGGGCCATTACCCCCAACCCAGCCCCTTCAGTATTTTTTATTTCCTTTTTAGTCATCTTTGCCAATTTGATGCCCATGATTATTTTAATATTCATTTCTCTAGCTAGCAATGTCTACTTTCTACAGTACATCAAGCTATTACTCACGAGTCAAGTCTGTACCTGGCTGTCCTCAGCCCCGTCTCAAAAGCTTCCCTCCCAGGTCTTTGGGGCCAAGACTCAGGAAGCTGTGACTTGAGGGGTCCTGGGCACATGGGGATTAAAGATGCTGCTGCTGTAGGCCAGGCTCTCCCTCTGGGTGAAGGCCTGGGCGGAGCCCTCCCTGCCTCAGTGGTGTGTGCATGCAAGGACTCTTGGGTGGGATGGGATCTGGGCTCTTCTGAGTGGGCTGTTGCCCCTTCAGTGCCTCTTGGGGGGGTCTGATGTTCATCATTCAAGGCCGATTTACTAAGAAGCTACTGCATTCTGTCCTTGCCTCCAGAAGCTCTGGGGCTGCCTTGTTAGACTATAAGGGAGATTCTTTCTATGTGTGTTGGAATAGATGGAGGCTAAGGTCCCTTTCAACTTTCAAATTCTGTTGATTTGTAATCCCACACCCAAGTAAGTATCACCATCACCATCATCATCATCATTATTTGGAGGCAATTGGGGTTAAGTGACTTGTCCAGGTCATGCAGTTAGTAAGTATCTGAGGCAGAATTTGAACTCAGGTCCTCCTGATTTCAGGACCATGTAGATATTATTTTTAAGTAGAGGGTAGAGTTGGGATAGGGGGAGAAGAGTCCTGGAACTGAGAACCAGGGACTTGGGCAGGAGCCCCAGCTTGGCCTGTGTGACCTCAGGCTCATCATTTAATCCCTGTAAGCCTCAGTTTCTTCATCGGCAAAATGGGGATACTAACCCTTGCCCTGCTTATCTCACAGCATGGTTGTTGTAAGGTTCTACCAGGTAACATATGTAGAGCCCTAAGGAATTGTAAAGCACTAGTTTTTATAGGTCAGTAACTTTGGGGCCACCTTCCCTGGGCTTCCTCCTGGAACTGGCAAAGTCCATACTGTCCACACCCTCCCCAGGTCCCGCCTGCCACAGCTGTGAGGCTGCTGGGGATGTGGGATTCTTGGTATTACTGGATATTGGGATTCTGCTCCAAGCCCAAGCTGACAAGTTTCCTCTACTTTGGAGTAACAGGATCCCAGGGTTTCAGAGAGAGAAGAAGCTTGGAAGCAATCCTAGTCCCAAGCCCTCACTTTCTAGAAGAGCCCAGAAAAATGAATTGTCCAAAGTCATACAGCTAGTTTCTGACTGGGGTAAGGCTCAGGTCCAGGTCCCTTGATTCTACACTCTTCTTTAACAACAAAAGTACTTTATTTTAGGTTTAGTGTGTGAAGTAATCAGGGTAAAGTGATTGCCCACAGTCACACAGATAGTCAAGTATCTGAGGCTAGATTTGAACTCAGGTCCTCCCCACTCCAGATCTGGTGCTCTATCTGTGCCACCTAACTGCCGCTAGCAAAAGTCCTTAAAGAAAAAAAAAACCACCTAGGTGCCACAATGGATAGAGAGCTGGGCCTGGAGTCAGGAAGACCCAAGTTCAAATTCAACCCTAGCTACTTCTGAGCTATATGGTCTTGGGTAAGTTGCTTAACCTTTGCCTCAGTTTCCTCAACTGTAAAATGTGGATAATCACAGTACCTCCCTCCCAGGGTTGTTGTGAAGACCAATGAGATAATATTTGTCATCATTAGCACAGAGCCTGCCACATGCTGTCCCTACTCAGTCATTTTCCAGTTGTGCCTTACTCTTCATGACTTCATTTGGGGCTTTCTTGGCAAAGATGCTGGAGGGTTTTGCCATTTCTTTCTCCAGCTCATTTGACAGATGAAGGAACTGAGGCAAACACGGGTAAGTGACTTGCCCAGGGTCACACAGCTATGAAGAGTCTGAGGCTGGATTTGAATTCAGGTGTCTTCCTGACACCCAGCCTGGCACTTTATCCATGACCCCACCTGGCTAGCCTGCCTGGACATAGTAGACACTTAAATGCTTGTTTCATTCCTTAAAATAAAAAGTCCTTAGATGAGCCACATTTTTCAAAGCATCAGTTAGCACCTTAACAGACATTGGTTCTTTGATAACCAGGAGCAATAGAACAGGAGAGGCTTGGCTGGTTGAGGAATGGGGGAAAGGAAGGAGGGAGAGAGAGATAGGGCCAGACTTTACTGACTTCACCATTTTATCAAGGGCCAGCCTTATTCCTACCACTTAAAATCATTTCATGAGCCGCTTTGGTTCTGTGAGGGAGGGTGTCCTACCCTACTCCCATCAAAGCTTAAACTAGGTCTTTCTCTGTTCAGTTTCTGCTTTGCTAGGTGACAGCTCGGCAATTAGGCAGCCTTGTAGGGGAAGACTGTGGAGCTGGGGCTTTTTCTACAGCCACCATGACAGTTGGCCTCATAAACCAGTCTTAATCCAGAAGAGCCCCTCTTGTAGGGCAACACCACGGACAGAGTCCAGAGGTAGACTGAGAACGACCACTTGGTTCTGCTGCTTCTCTGAGTTCTTTCAGCTCTCAGCCCTCAGTTTCCTCATTTGTAAAATGAAGGAGGTTGACAAGGAAGTTGAAGACAAAGGCAAAATCCCCTCTTTACCAAAAATAGTTGAAGCAGCTCTCTGTGGTAGCACAAAACTGGGAACAAAGTGTGGGCCCATCAGTTGGAGGATGGCGGAACCAGTTGTGGCATGGGAATGCAACAGAATATATATTTTTTTCTTTTTTGAAGAGGGGAAGGTAGGGCAACTGGGGTTAAGTGACTTGCCCAATGTCACATGGCTAGCCTTTGTGTTAAGTGTCTGAGGCAGGACCTGAACCCAGGTCCTCTTGACTCCAGGGCCAATTCACTGTGACACCTAGCCTCCCTGAATGCAACAGAATATTATTGTGCTGTAAGAAATTATGAGCTTGGGGGACTTGGAGAGCCATGGGAGAGGTAAGGCAGAGCACAGAAAGCAGAGCCAAGATAGCAGTACACATAGTGTCTACAATGTGGACATCAGATGAATCGCCACCTGCTATCTTGGTTTTGGGGATAAGATAATGAAACCTGTCTCCCTCCTCACAATTGCCAGGTGGGGGGCCAAGGCTTCGGAATGGTGCATGTACTTTTAAACACGGTTGATTTACCTTATAATTTTGCTTGAATGTTCACCTTTGTCACAATGGGAGGATTCAGAGAGTGGAGGAATATTGGGAAATGATTATGATACTTAAAAAAAGACATCAACTTTAAAAAAGGAAAACACGAAATGAAGGGGGTTAAGTGTAAAAACAGATTTAGAGTTGGAAGGGTTTTGGGGGTGGGGGGAGATCAACATTTATTGGGCACCATGCTAAGCACTTTACAAGTATTATTTCATTTAATATTCTCTTATTGAGTCTATTGTTCTGATTTTACAGATGAGGAAACTGAGGCATGGGAAATTAAGTGACTTTAACCAGGATCATATGTACAACTGAGAATGGTGTTTGAATCCAGGTTTTCCAAAGGCCCAGTAATCAATCCGTTATGCTACATTGTCCCTCACTTGACCTTGGAGGTCCCAGCTACCTTTAAACCTCTGAGTCTGTGATTCTATGGACATCCCCAAATGGGACAAGGTAGACAATGTTTTGAAAGCCTACTTCCTAGGGGTCTGAACGTGCTTTCCACCTTCTCTCTTTTAGGGAAAGTTGCTGAACCGTTGGATTGCTATAAGGACGGGAGACAAAATAAAGGCAGGGCTTTGTGGGGTGGCCAGCTGGCCGGCCAGCCAAGGCCAGGCTCTGGGCCTACATCTGGCGCTGGCAAAACCACAGTCCAACTTTGGCAGAGACAGATTAATAGCTTGAGTTCAGGATTTATGGGATAATTGGCAGGTTATCTGAGGCATTTATGGAGTATTACGAAGGAACCGTATCAGCCCAGGGTAGTAAATACGGAACTCTTCCGCCCCAGCCCCACCACTGCCTGACTCACCTAGCTAGTGACCTTGGTTTAGAGAAGCTCGGTGGCCCCAGCTTCTTGCTGGAGGCAATTCCTTGGATAAACTCCAACTGAGAGGGTCCCCTCAATCCCAAGGATCCCAGCCTGCTTAGTGGGACGCCCACAGGATGATTAAACTGACTCATGGGAATCAATTTACTCTAGGGGATAGGGGATAGGACTTAACACCACCTAGTTTTCAAGATGCTCCACAATCTTGCCCCACCCTGTCCCCAGAGGCAGTCGGCATGAAGATTAGACTTGTAGTCTAGAATTGTTTTCAAATCTTGCTGGGAATGCTTTTGAGCTGTGTGATCCTGGGAAGGCATTTAGTTTGTCTGAATCTCATCTGTGAAATGGGCATAAGAAAATACAAAGGTCTTATTTCTTTGTTACCCAGACCTGTGATTTCATCAATGTAAGGAGAGTCAGATCAATCCTTGTTCTGTGATTAGTCTTATTTATTTATTTATTTATTTTTCTTTTTTGGAGGGGGGAAGGTAGGGTAATTGGGGTTAAGTGACTTGCCCAAGGTCACATGGTTAGTTTTTTGTATTAAGTGTCTGAGGCCGGATTTGAACTCAGGTCCTCCTGACTCCAAGGTTAGGGCCAGTGCTCTATTCACTGTGCCACCTAGCCACCCCTGTCATTAGTCTTAAGACAGTTGGGGGTGGGGTGGAGCCATGGAGTTACAGTAACTTGCCCAATGTCTCACAGCCAGTTGTATGTGTGGGTGGTAGGGATTTCCTAAATCTGGGTACAGCTCTTTGGCTACCATGTTGCATTCTATCTCCTGGCTTGTTACAAGATTAAACAGAGAACACTGCAAATTTTAAAGTGTTAAATAAATGTCAGTTGCTAGTACCTTACTTCCTACTACATCCTAAGCAACACACTCAAGATGCATCTTCTACCCTAAACCCAAACACTTGTAAACACTTCCATGCCTTGGATCACTTTTGATGATCACTTGTCTAGAGGACCAAGGTTCAAATCCTGTCTCCAGCACTTACTACCTTTGTGACTTTGGGTAGGTCATTTGCCCTCTCTGGGCCTCACTTTCCCCAAATGTAAAGTAAAAGGGTTGAATTCAACGGCCTCTGAGCTCCCTTCCAGCTCTAAAGCTATGGCCAGAGTCTAATTTTAAAGTTTTCCTAGACCACAGAGATTCCTCCATCTTCTCTGACTTCCAGTAGTCTAAGCACAGCTTTTAGTCTTTGATTTTTTTTCCTATGGTCCCCAAACCCAAACTCTGGGTTTACTTGGACTGGATTCAGTCTTAGGAGCTTTACAGAAGACCCCCTGTAGGAAACTCAGAATTTGCCTCATTTTACCCCAATTCATACTTTCCCTGTTGTCATTGAGCTGTTTCAGTCATATCTGACTCTTTGTGACTCCATTTGGGGTTTTCTTAGCAAGGATTCTGGAGTGGTTTGTCATTTTCTTCTCCAGCTCATTTTACAGATGAGGAAACCGAGGCCAGCAGGGTGCAGTGACTTTCCCAGGGTCACACAGCTAGGAAATGTCTGAGGTTGGATTTGAACTCTGGGAGAGGAGTCTTCCTGACTCCAGGCCCAGTGCTCTATGCACAATGGCACCACCTAGCTGCCCCATACCTTCCCTAGAACAGAATAATAAAGCTCAGATCTAGGTCTCTTGTTACAAATATTATCTCATAAAAGGACTCATAGCATTCAAACTAACACTATCAGAATTCAAACAGTTTTCACTGAAACACAAAAACATGAAATGAAAGAACATGAAAACCACCAAAGACCCAAAGGAGTACATAAACATGCAAGTTCTCCCTCTTGCCCTCTCCAATGAGTCCCAATTTTCCCCAGGGACCTTTATAGTCCTCCAAACTCACAGCACCACCCTGTGGTTCTGCCACTCTTAGAAGGGAAAGACACTTGGGGTTGCTGAAGATAACTAGATTAGACAAGCTTTCACCTCCTGTTAATCTCTTCCTCCCCTCACCTTATCCACCTACAGACTTCTAGAGTTACCCAGGCTTGCAGTGCTACCCTAAAGGTTTGGGGTGCTTCTGAAAAGGATTTTGCTTGCGGGGTTGTAAAGAGGCAACCCCCTTCCCATTATTAGTCCTGGAGAGTTCAATGCCCAATGGCCAGGTTGCTCCTCCAAAACATGGCCTCGTCCTTCCAGTTTCGGGGAGTCTTTGCATCTTCCACACTTTGCCTGTAGTTTTGTCCTCAGTATCCCACACACCCGGCCCTTCAGTCCCCCATACCTGGAATTCACTTCTTTGATCATTTCACTATCTAGAATCCTTAGCTTTTCTCAAGGATTAACTCAGGTGTGACCTTCTCTGAGAAGCTTCTAATTCCCCAAAGTTATTAGTTCTTTCTTCCCCTTCAATTTATATGGAATTAATATTTAAAAGCATTCCCTGGGAGTAGAACATAAACACCTTAAAGTCAGGTTTTTCCTTCCTTCCTTCCTTCCTTCCTTCCTTCCTTCCTTCCTTCCTTCCTTCCTTCCTTCCTTCCTCCATCCCTCCATCCCTCCTTCCCTTCCTCCCCTTCTTTCTTTCCTTCCTTCCCCTTTTTCCTTCCTTCCTTTCTTCTTCTTCTCTCTCTCTCTTTCTTCCCCTGCATTTAATCTATCACTATTCATGAGAGTCCTGTCCCTCTGCCACTTCACAGCAGTGGCCCTCCCTATTTCTTCCACAGGAGTTGCTTGGTGTAGTAGTAACCTAACTGCAGCCTAATCATCCTCCCCTTCTACTTCACCCCTCCCCCTCCCAGTAACTTTGCTCCAAGCACCAGAATTCCTGCAAGCAATAGAACTGGATTTCCAAACTGGGAAGAGAGGAGAATACTATAGTTTTAATGATATTATTCTGTTCTCTGAGAGGCAGCCTGGCCTATGGCTAGAGGGCCAGTCTTAAAGCCAGAAAAACCCTGTGTGACCATGGGCAAAGTCATTTAACTTTTCAGTGCCCTGAGGGAACTCTCTGACACTTTGTTAAGGATGAGTTGCCTATTCACATTTAATAGTTTCTGTAATCAATAAAATTAGAGGTACAGGCATTTAAAAAAAAATTACGTTGTGAAGCTGATTTCTTCCTTCTACCTGAGGCAAATATATAGCACCCACACCCCCCCCCCACACACAATATTGGCTTTGTTTACCCCTTGATATGGCTCCAGAAAATGAATTTGCTTTGCTCAATATTTCCAATTCGCTGGATTTCCCACCAGGACTGCAAGTGCCTACCAGGGCAAATGGGAGAGAAAGCTCATCTTGAAATTAAAAAAAAAAATGCAGAGGATAGTTCTCGATAATGTCTGCCACTCTGCACAATATCCCCTCCTTTGTGTTCAGTCAAATGTGGAAAACTCAGTCCATCCCTCCTAGCCATTGTCCTGTATCTCTGTTCCCTTTTGGGGCTCAATTCCTTGGAAAGGCAGTTTATAATAGATGCCTCCATTTTCTCTCCCCTCCCCTCCACTTCTCTCTCTCCTCCCCCCATTTCCTCTCCTTTCCTCTCCTCTCCCCCTGTACTCTCTTCACACCCTTACAAATAGACTTCTGATATCATCATTCAACTGAAACCACTGTCTCCAAAGCTGCTGACCACCTCCTAATTCCATAATCTAATGGCCTTTTCTCAGAGTTCATTCTTCTTGATTTCTCTGAGGCCTCTGACACTTGCTGGTAATCCTCCCCTCCCCAATACTCTCTTCCTTCTAGGTTTTCACCCCACTGATCTCTCCTGATTCTCTTCCCATCTGATGTCTTCTTCTCTGGCTCATTTGCTGGATCTTCAGATTAGGGGTCCCCCAGTACTATGACCTGGGCCCTCTTGACCTCTTCCTCTATACCACTTCAAGTGGCCATCTCATCAGCTTCAATGACCATCTTGAGGTATATGATTCTCAGATCTACTTGTCTAGCCCTGTGTTCTAGTCTCCCATCTGCCTTTTGGACATCTCAAACTGGATGTTCCATGTTGCTGATTAGTCACTTCAGCCATGTCTGACTCTTCGTGATCCCATTTGGTATTTTCTTGTCAAAGATACTGGAATCCTTTGCCATTTCCTCCTCCAACTCATTTTATAGGGAAGGAAACTGAGGCAAACAGGATTGAATGACTTGCCCAGGATCACACAGCTAGTAAGTATCTAAGGTCAGATTTGAACTCAGGAAGAGGAGTCTTCCTGACTTCCATAAACATCTTAAATTCAGCATGTCCAAAACTCAACTCCAAACTCTCCCCTCTTTCTAACTTATTACTGTTGAGGTTCCCACCATCCTCCTAGTTGCACAGGCTCACAACCAAGGTGTCATTCTTGACTCATTCTCTCTCACTCTCTCACATTAATCAACTGTCAAATCTTGTCTATTTACAAACCCCCTTTTCTCCCCTGATGCTGCCACCCACCTGGTGCAAGCCCTTAGCACCCGGATTACTGCAAGAGCTATTGGTTGGTCTTCCTGTCCCAGATCTCTCCCCACTCCAGTCTACCCTCCACTCATCTGCCAAACTGATCTTCCGAAAGCCCAGATATGGTCATATCACTCCCCACCCCTCATTCAATCAACTCCAGTGGCTCTGCACTTTTCCAGTCTTCTTCCATGTTGTTCCCCTTCCTGCATTCTGCCATCCATCACCACTGGCCTCTTTGCCACTCCTCATACAAGGCATCCAAGTTTTTCATTGGCTGTGCCTCTGCCTGGACTCTTCTCCCTCCTCCTCTCCCACTCCTGGTTTCGCTGGCTTCCTTCCCGTCTCAGGTCACGTCCCTCTTTCAGCAAGGAGTGTTTCCCAGTGCTGCTTAGTACAGTACATGGCACATAGTAGGCACTTAATAAATGCTAGTTGACTAGCTGAGTGCCAGACTTGGGAGTCAGGAAGACCTGAATTCAAATCCAACCTCAGACATTTACTGTGTGACTCTGGGCAAGTCACTTCACCCTGTTTGCTTCAATTTCCTCACCTGTAAAATGAGCTGTAGAAGGAAAATGGCAAACCACCCCAGTATCTTTGCCAAGAAAATCCCAAATGGGGTCACGAAGAGTAGGACATGACAGAAAAATCACTAAACAGCTAGTTGACTGACTTCTGCAGATCCCAGCGGAAGTGTGTCTATATAGAGGGGAGGTACAGGGAGGGGCGAAGGGGGAAAGCCTCAGAAAGAGGATGCAGGTTCAATAGAATTTTGGTGCTATTTCCTCCATTCGATGTTCCAGGAAAACATGAGATACTACAACAGCAGATTCTCCTCTGCTCTTTAGACATGGAGATTTCAGTGAATCACAGATCCTCTGAGATGGAAGGGACCTCAATGGGCATCTAGTTCTACCCTCTCACAGTTTCTTGTTTTGGGATGTTTCCCAAGCAGAGGGAGCAGTCTGGCCTGCTGTATCTGGTGGAGGTGTGTATGGTACTTGGCAAATCTCTGGGGCAAACAGGTGCAAAGCTTAAAATATGGACAACTGGGACAGATCAGGTTTCAGCAAACACTACTGAACCTGAGTAATCATTGGCCCACCAGCAACAGGGCATTTTTATCAGCCAGGTTAACAAGTTATTTATAAGCTTAGAGTCATGCTTCATTATAAAGATAAGCCTTTACACAAATATTAGGGCCTTCATCCTCTGATCTCAAAGCACTTTTCTGCCATAGTCACTCTTCCTTTCCTCTCCAAGCTAGGCTAGGAGCTCTGGACCATTGTCTGGATTCCCAGCCCTTAGAATGTCTCATTATGCATCCCTGATATCCTGGAGACTTGACATTTCTTTCTTCTAAAGCTTTTCCTTTGCACTTTAAAAAGTAGTCCCCTGAGCAGCATTGTGGATAGATTTGCAAGACTAGTACCATGCCAAGTACCATATGGTACTAGTACCATACCATTTCTGGGTGGAGGCCTGGAAAGAATAACTCAGCAATTGAATTTTCTTAGCAGTAAGAAAAGGGAGAAAGGTCCTAATGTGTGCATTGTTTGTACGTGGAGATTTTTGGATGCTGCAGGAATTAAGATTTTTTTTTTCTATCAAGACATCCTGTTTCAGCCCCTAGAGGGCAGCAGTAGAGCTTGACAGAGTCATAAGTAGGGTGGGGCAACCTAAGGTGCCAACATTTGGATGATACACTTGTTTCTGGGGGGCTGGAGGAAGGTGGGAGGCTTCCCCTAAGGTTGTACTAGTATCACCTTAACTAAAATGCTCTTCTTGGAGTCAGAAAGACCTGAGTTCAAATCCCTACTGAATAATTTTGTGAACCTGGAAAATTCCTTCAATCTCTCTGAGTTTCAGGTTCTTCATCTATGAAAAGGGGATAATAAAAGGACCACTGTTACAGGGCTTTTGAAAGGATCAAAAAATGTGTAAATGTAAAATTTAAAGCTCTATATAAATTTGAAATTGCCTTTTGCAGTTCCTCCCAAGGCAGTCTGGAGACACAATGCTAATGCCTGGTGCCTAGGCTAACTTAGGCTTCCAGAGGGACCATCAGACTCTCTGGGCACAGGCCGCCTCCTCTCTTGTGCCCATGGACCAATTGACTTCTGTGCCACTTTCCTCTTCCTCCTCTCCCCACACTGAGCTCTTTTTTGCACTGATTGAAAGAATTCCTAGTACTAGCTCAGGCAGGCTCTTGAAATACGGCTAATCAGACCATCCTTCTCTTTGCTACCTGCCCCTGGCCAATGTTGGACTGAAAACCGTTGTCTTCCCCGGAGGAATTTATCACCTCAGACAAGAAGATTTTATTTGAATTTATTTTTCAAATCCATGTTTCTTGGTCTAATGGCAACACATTCAATCTATAAGGAGACCTGTGTCACAGACATTAAAAAAAAACAACAACAACCAAAAAAAAACCCTGGGTTTTGAAACGAAAGTTAACTTGTGACTCAGAAGAGTCTGCCCCCAGCAAGTTCTTGCTTTGTGACTCAGTTTTGGTTACTGGAGAGTGGGTGGGAGAGGGGCAAGAGGGAGGACAGAAATCACAGCTCAGTGCAATGAGGAGGTTGGCTTCCAACTCCAGCCTCTTCTAAAGAGAGAATCTCTTACAAAGTCAGTTTAAAAGTGCCCTAGAAAGCTGCTAGTCCAACTTTCTCACTTTACTTTATTGATTTTCTTTTCTTTATTGTGAACCTAACTACCAAACATGAATATTTACTTTTTAGTTCTCCATATTTTCTTTTTAGTTTTCAACATTTCACTTTTATAAGATTTTGAGTTCTAAAATTTTTCCCCTTCCCTCCTCTCCCTCCTCCCCAAGATGGCATGCAATCTGATATAGGCTATATATGTACAAGCATATTAAACATATTTCTACATTAGTCATGTTGTGAAAGAAGAATCAGAACAAAAAGAAAAACCATGAGAAAAAAAGAGAGAAAATAGTATGCTTCAATCTGCATTAAGACTCCACGATTCTTTCTATGGATGTGGATAGCATTTTCCATTACAAGTCTTTTGATATTGTCTTAAATCATTGTATTGCTGAGAAGAGCTAAGTTTATCAGTCAGTTACCGAACAATGTTGCTGTTACTGTGTAAAATGTTCTCCTGGTTCTGCTCACTTCACTCAACATCAGTTCATGCAAGTCTTTCCAGATTTTTCTGAAATCTAGCCTGCTCCTCATTTCTGATGGAACAATAGTGTTTCATTACATTCATACAACACAACTTGTTCATCCATTCTCCAGTGGATGAGCATTCCCTCAATTTCTAATTCTTTGCCACCACAAAAAGAGCTGCTATAAATATTTTTGTATGAATAGATCCTTTCCCCCTATTTTGGATGTCTTTGGGATACAGACCTAGAAGTGGTATTGCTGGATCAACAGGTATGCACAGTTTTATAGCCCTTTGGGTATAGCTCCAAATTACTCTCCAGAATGGTTGGATCAGTTTCCAACTCCACCAACCATGCATTAGTGTTCCAATTTTCCCACATCTTTTCCAACATTCATCATTTTCCTGTTTTGTCACGTCAGCCAATCTGATGTTTGGTACCTCAGAGTTGTTTTGATTTGCATTTCTCTAATCAATAGTGATTTAGAGCATTTCTTCATACAATTATAGTTTTAATTTCTTCATCTGAAAACTGCCTCGTCATATCTTTTAACCATTTATCAATTGGGGAATGACTTCTATTCTTATAAATTTGACTCAGTTCTCTCTATATTTTAGAAATGAGGCTTATGAATATTTCAATATAAGGAAAGAAAGGTTATATGTGAAACTGTGACTGTTACATAGATTTTTTTATGTGTATTATTAGATTTATTGTTAGTAACAAAATTGCCACTTTTTCTGTCCCCTTCTGAAGTTTTTGTTTTCTTCTGAGTATTTTAAAGTGTTTTATCAATAGTTTTCAACATTCAGGGGATTGGGAGGGGGAAAATTTGGAACTCAAAATCTTGTAAAAATCGATGTTGAAAACTATCTTTACATGTAATAATGTAAAAAATAACTCCCATGTAAGGAAGAAGGATGAAACCAACTACTGAAAGACATAAGGTATTATCCCTTTAAAATGTAAACAGTTTGATTGTTAAAAGGGATAAAAAAGAAATTTTTGTGTATGAAAAACTGATCAAAATGTACTTGTGAGGATGCCCATTATCAGATAAAATATGGAGAGACAGTGGCTGTCAGGACTGGAAAGAAATCTGCCTCAGATAAGGTCCTGAGAGAATGTGTTTGAGGTCGAAGAAATAACTGACGTTGTAAGGCTTGGTGGACAATTAGCTCATTTGCACTTGGCTATTTTTAGAATTTTAAAGTGACCAGATTATATTTAAAAAAAAAATGCTTGGAGTCTATGGAAAGATTAAGTAAGGGTTCTTTAGTTCACACTTGATAGAAAGATAGATTTTGTGGGTTTCCCCTCATAATGGAAAGGTGAATCACTGACCACTAGGATGCTCTGATATGAGGCATTAGAGTCAACTGGAATGGCGGAAAAAATCCAGTTGTGTAGGAGTTGAATGTGAAAAAGGCAGCAGGTGGGTCAGCGGGAGGGACAGGAAGCCTTCAGCTGCTGTGCTGGAAGCCTGCCAATTAGGAAAGAGGCTTTGCTTTGTGTGAAGAAAAAGATGGAGAATTTTCTGGGGAGTTCATTGAAAAAGAACTGAACTCCGCTGTGGTTTGATCTTTCGCCTTCCCGCGCCACCTACAACTTGAGAGAGGTGAAGCTTTCCGGAGGTGTGTAGTTGCTTTCTACTGCCCTCTCCGGTTCGAGGAGGAAAAACAGGGGCAAGAGTGGGATGCGGAGAGACAGGCTTTGCATCTGTTTTGCTATGTAGAGAAGGGGGATGTTGCTGATCGCCCAAAGCAGAATCCTGTTGAATAGAGTTGTCTGGGTCTGTCTACACTGTGAAATACTGATGAGTTCTACTGTGATCTCTACTTTGAGTAAAGTCTTAGAGCTGATTAGATGAAGCAGAATCCTATCAAGGGAGGAGTTGGCAAGGCTTGTCTGTATTGCCCAGAAAACCAACCTGAAGTTTTCAGTTCTCTGACTTAAAAGAACTGTTGCTACTATGGCATGACACTTTCTCAACATCCTAAGGATAAACTCAACACATATGAGGGCACACTAAAAGAGCTTGTCACTGTTTCATCAGTTAGAGAACAGAAGGGAAGGAGATTTGCTCAGGAGAGTGGTGAGGACCAGAAGGGGAGAAGCTAGCAAAGACATGTTTTTGTTTCTGAGGGATCAAATACAGGAAGGCCTGCAGTCCTGAGTTGTGAGTTGTTGTAAGCATATGGGTTTCCCCACTCATGACTCCCTGTTAAGTGTGTGTTCAATTTCCTGTGGATACTATTTGTACATTTGTGGGTGAACCAGGGTTACCAGTGAGCTGTGATGTTTAGAAGACTATTGCATTTGCCTTTTATTAATGGTGATGTTATAATTACTTGTGCTGTTGTCTTATAGGTAAGCCTATATACTGCAGTATAGAAGTGTCTAAGTGGCTACTTATACTACTTTAGTAGTAGGGGTAGGAGAAAGGTAGTAGTATAGAAAGATGGATTGAGGTGACCCCAGATTCTAAGAGCAAGGACTGCATTTCGATAACAACATATTTCTTGACTCTGGGGTCTGGTGACATTTCTCAAGATTATCTGCCAGTAATTGTTAGGTTAAGGTCCTGCTAGCCAGAAGCCAGTAGGAGCCCTTTTAGAATTATCAGGGCTTATAAGGAGATTTCCATGTTCCAGAACTGTATTGATTTCTTAGTCTCTAGTAAATGTAATGGGACTTCATGCACACCCAGATCACCTAACGTGGAGGCAGTCAGACATACAAGAGTACCTGCTTTCAAGAGAAGACATTTTTTCCATTTCCCTGTCAAGTAGACAGGGAAGTACTCCTTTACCTGACTATACAGACTGCATCTTTATCATGGGGACAGATGGGGACAGTCAGTCTCTCTTTCTCTCTCTCCCCACCCCAGGGTTAAATTCCTTTTCATCCATAACACAGGTACCATGAGTGTCACTGGATGAGAGAAAGGATTACTTTCCTCTCTTTCCCCCTAGGCTCCATGCCCCTAAGAAATGGCCTTAGGCTTTGTTTGGTCTATCCGCCAGACCTGGACAAAGCTATGGCAGCCTTGGAGGCAGAATTCCAGACTGGGTCTTGCAGCTAGACTAGCAAGAAAACTGTGTGAAGCCAGGGTTGCCTGAGCCTCGAGACCAAGGAGGGCTTTGGAGCTGGTGGGACTGTGCCATATAGTCACTGGGCTGAGCTGTGAACCTAATTCTCATCTCTTCCCTAGAGACTGAAAAGGGCAGAGAGGAGAGAATTATTCTGCCTAGGTGTTGGGGGGGAGGGGGAAGATGTTTGTGTGTTTGTCCTTGCTTTGCTATTGAAGTAAATATTTGACTGTTGTAATGAAGTGGAACTGGGGGTACAGAGCCCACCAGCATCTGAGAAGGCTTAACCAATGGCAGAGTAGACATCCTCTTGAGGGGACTGGAGAACCCCGGGGAAGGGGTGAAACAGAAGCTGCCTGGCCTGCAGGTGATTGGGGCCAGGGTGGTCACTGTTACAGAAATCTTCAGAAGATGGGGGATCTTGTTCCCAAGCGTAAAGGAAGATGGGCTAGTTTTTGGACACAAGTCTAAGACACAGATGGTAAATAACACCTTAATGAGACACTCTGAGTGTTTTATTTATTTCTACTTTTTTAAAGTAGGCTTATGGGAATGGAAATGAAATGTGACCAGGGCATGTAGCGGAGCCCATCCTAAGCACAGTCTTCATTTGGGGAAATATTCTAAAATGAAAGAAAAAGTAAAACTCATTGCTTTTTGGCCCTCCAGCCTTCCAGGAAAGGCAGTCTAGTTTTATACTTTTGGTGGGGTGGGGGGGACCCCCACACTCTGCTCAGAATTCTCCAGAAAGCCCTGGGCCTCTCCACCTAAAGGCAGAACTGCCCCGAGGAAGCCTTACTTCCTGGGGAGAAGGGCACCCAGGAGAGGAGGGAGGGGTCTTTCTCCTTTCCCCTCCTGTTCCTGTCCCTCCCCCACCCCCTAGGCTACAGGACAAGTCACTGCACCAGAGAGCAGGTTTTAAATTCCTCCAGCTTTGTCGGGAACCAGCTGCTCAAATCTTGGCAGGGCCTTGGGCCTAGTAACTGACTTCGAAGGAGGTAAGCTGAGATCTCACCATATACCTTGGAGACTGGGGGTTGGGGGTGAGGGAGGAAGAGGAAAGGCGGAGGGGAGGAAGAGGGAGAGGGGGAGGGAGAGGGGAAAGGAGAGCAAAAGGGGGAGTGGAGGAGGTTCCCAGGGCACATGCAAGGAGAAGGATCCTGGTGATAGGTCCAAGTTCAACGTTTATCTAAAGCAGACAGTATTGTGCAAGGGGCCATGTCATCCTGAAAGTGCCAGAGAAAAAGGAAAACTTTTGAATCCATGAAAGGCCTATTTTCTTAGGGAAAAATCAAGCTTTTCTCACTGAAAGGGCTCAGGCCTGGGTTCTCCACTTCCTATCTGGCTGCACAAGTCTCTCTGGGCTTTGGCTTCCCTTGTGACAAGCTGACGCTGAGATCCTCTCAGTTTAGGTCTGTGACCCTCCAGCCAGGCTGGCTGAGTCCAAAGAGTGAGGTCCTCAATCTGACTGGTCCACCAGTCACTAAACTCCGCTGGGCCTCAGTTTCCTAGTCTGGAAATAAGATTGATACAATAGTGGATGGAACTGTTTTCCTCCCAGCCACCCCATCTGTTCTCATTTTAAAAGAGCCTGCTGGGTGCCCAGAGAGATAAAGCTTAGACAATGTGGCATTGAACAATCAGCCCCTATTTATCAAGCCCCTACTATGTGCCAGACACTGCATAGGCACTGGGAATACAAAGACAAAAATGAAAGAGTGCTTGCCCTCAAGGAGCTTATAGTCTGTGGAGGAACATGTACTATATATATGTCTATAGTCAATCAATACAAGGTGACTTGGTGGGGGACATCCCTAGCAGCAGGAGGAACCAAGTACAGCCTCATGTGAAGAGGGGCTCTTGGACTGAGTTTGGAAGGAACCTGAGACATTGCAGGGAGAAAGGACTCCAAAGATGGAGAGGGAACAGGAGGGAGGGTGGTAAGCTGGATCATGGGGGGCCCTGAATGCCTCGTCTCTCCTGAAAGCTGCCCCCCCTCTCCTTTGATGGCAGCACATAGCAAAATGAATCAGTTTGTGGCTCAGCCTATTCCCTCTGTCAGCCCATGTGTTTAATCTCAGAGTTGGGAGGGACTTTGGAAACCATTTAGTCCATGACAGAAAGAGAATCTCCTTGACCACATGAGTGACAAGTGGCCATTGAACTTCTGTGTGAAGACTTGCAGGATGAGGGGACCCATGAGTTCCTAAAGTGGCATATCAGGAGGGCTCTGATAGCCAGGCACGTTTTCTGAAAAGTAGCTCCCAGGGAATTCAGGTCTCATCTCTATGCAAATAAGTCTAAAAATCTACTTATCTAATCCTACCCATGCAAAGCATAGTAGGTGCTTAATAAATGACTGGTTATCCTGTAGACTCTGTGTGTGTGTGTGTAAAGCAGGGCAATTGGGGTTAAGTGACTTGCCCAAGGTCACACAGCTAGTCTATCAAGTGTCTGAAGTCACATATGAACTCAGGTCCTCCTGACTCCAGGGCTGGAGCTCTATTCACTGCGCCACCTAGCTGCCCCCTCCTGTAGATTTCTTAAACTCAAAATGTCCAAAACTGAACTCATTATCTTCTCCATCTTCTTAACTTCCTCATTAGTCTAGAGGGTGCCACCATCTTCCCAGTCCCTCAGACTTGAAACTTAGGTGGCCTGTCTTATCCACACCCACCCCCCATTCAATCAGTGGTCAGGTCCTGCACAACATTTTTCATGTACACTACCTGAAGTAAATATCTGACTGCTCCTCTCTCCTCTCCTCTGTCTCTTTCTGTGTGTGTCTTTGTCTCTCCACTTTCTGTCTCTTTGTCTCTCTCTCTGTCTCTTTGTCTCTCTGTCCAGTCTCTCCTTCATTTGGCTGTCAAAATAATTTCCTTAAAGTGGAAATCTATGTCAGCTCCCTATTCATGGAACTTCAGTGGATTCCTATTTCCTCCAGAATCAAATGTAAAATCTGCTGGCTTTTAAAGCCCTTCATAACCTGCCCCTTTCCTCCCCTTCCAGTCCTCCCACTCCTTATCAGCTCCCCTCTGCCTCCAATCTCAGGCTCCCTCCAATCCACTAACATTGGCCTCCTCCTGGTCTCCAGGCACTGACTCTGGGCATTTTCCCAAGCTGTCCCATATCTCCCTTCTCTGTCTCTGGGCTTCTTACAAGCGTCTCCTGCAGGAAGCCTTTCCCAATCTGCCTTTATGCCCGCACTTTCCCTCTGAGACTGTTCTAGATGGTTTACCCCATCTATAACTTGTTTGTACACAGTGATTTCCACGTTGTCTCCCCATTAGAGTGTGAGGTCTCTAAGGCAGGGACTGTACTTGGCCCAGTGCCTGGCACACAGTGATTGCCTGAACACAGTACTCTTCATATGACCTCACCACATCACCTCCTGCTCCGGAACCCTGCTTTTCTTACTCAAGTCTAAGATTACATTTGTTTTGGGACCAAATTACCCTGTTGATTCATACTGAACTTGCCATCCTTGCCAGGTCTCTGATCTTTTTTTCAGATGAACTGCTGCCTGCCCACTCACCTCTCCCACCTTAGACTTGTGAAGTTGCCCTTTTGAACCCAAGCAGGAGCCCCTCTAACCTCTCCTAGCTCATTTTTTTGGGTCAGCTCACCCTGTCAAGATATTTTGGAATGCCAACTATAATCCAGCTTGTAAATTATCACGTTCTAGTCTGGGGTACTCTGTAAATCTGATGCCATCTATCCAAAGTACTGATAAAAATATTAGTGGCCCAGGGCCCAGCCTGGATCCTGGGGGACTCCTTCTGAATGCAGTCTCCAAAAGCTGGAGCTGGAAGGGAGTTCAGAAGCCATCCAACCCAAGCACCTCATTTCACAGATAAGGGAACTGGGATGTCGTGGATTAAATAATTGTCACTATTTTGGGTCTGGTCATCCAATAAGCTCTATCTGTGCTGCTGCCCAGCCCACATCACTTTCCTTTTTCTCTGTAAGTACGGCTCGAGGGACTCTATGAAATGCTCTGCTGAAAGAGGTGAATCCACACTGTCTATTCGGTTACTCTAGTCATCTTGTAAAAAGATGACCTTGTTAAAAACTAGGGCTAAAAAGTTAGCTCTAGTATGGCTGCTGTGTGGTGAAGATATGCCCATAGCCATGATCAGAGTCAGTAAACACTTATTAAGTGCCTACTGTGTGTCAGGAACTGTGGGAAGTGCTGAAGATACAAATAAGAAAGACAGTCCCTGTCCTCAGGGAGCTTATAATGGAATGCGGTCTCTGTGGGATTGTGACTTCCTTTTCTAGACCCTCAGACTTTAGAGATAGTAGAGAGCTTAAAGGAAGTATAGTCCAGTCCCTTCATTTCACTGTTGAAGAGACAAAGATGAAGAGAAGTCAGGTGATTTAAGCAAGGTTACCCAGGTGGTAAGTGGCCAAACTGAGCTCAGAACACTGATCCAATGGTCTTCCCATGAGGGGGAATTCCCCAAGGGTACTCAGTCATGGCTCCACGTTCTCCAGTTCTGCCAGGAGTTGAGTCAAGCTCACTCACACCTTCCCTTTGTGCTGTCCCAAGGCACCAGACGTAACAGATGGACTGCTTGTTGCTTTGAGTCACCAGGGTGTGGTTCCTTTGGGCCTGGAGACTTGACCTCACCAAGGGTAGTTAGGGAACCCACTCCTCTTGAGTTTCAACTCCCCATCAGTCATTTTTGCTCTTTCCTTTCCATTACATATATTATTCTCCTCGGAAGAGAAAACAGAAAGCAGATAAAAGCCCAGCAGCTCTGTCATCTCTTTGCTGTGGAACAGAATCATTTCATTCTCTTCACCCCATCCCAAAGCAGCAACAGTGGGACAATCCTTCCTTAGCCTGCCTCCTTCCCTCTTCTAAAAGGCTCCCAACCCTTCTGACACCCTTAACATCCCTCTCCAAGTGTGGCTCCTTCCAGGCGTTCTCTGGACACTGCGCTCTGAGGACCATGCCATTGTTTTCAATCTCTAGTATTTGCACCTGCTTTCATCTCTGGTACCTGTTGTAATTTCTTCTCTGTCACAATTAAGATGGAGCGGTCACTTCCCAACATGCCAATTTCAGCAAGCAGCAATTCCTTGGTACAGTGGACAGGCTTCAGGCTCAGGAGTCAAAGAAGCTAGACAGGTGGGGAACCTGTGGGCCCTCTAGGTCCTCAAGTGTGGCCCTTTGACTGAATCTAAACTTCACAGAACAAAATCCTCTTAATAAAGGGATGTTTTGTAAAACTTGGATTCAGTCAGAAGTCCACATGTGGCCTCAAGATTCCTCACCCCTATCTAGGTTCAAATGCTCCTGAAGCTTCCTATCCATGACTTTCCTGGGTCTCAGTTTCCTCATCTGTCAAGTGAGAGATTTTGACTAGATGGTCTCTGTAGCTCTATGACAACAGCATTGGTCAAGAACATCAATTTCCCTTGTTGCTTTCACATCACCAATCTTCATTAAGGCAAGCTGAAAAAGGGAAAAAGCTCCAGAAAACATCCAGAAAATTTAGGTCCCATCTCAATAAGGCATCATGGCACCATCAGTAGAGTCTGTCCCACTGTTATCTCTGCCCCAAATCGTCTGTCATTCTTCCCTGAGCTGATGCCTGGACTTCCTGACATTTGTGTACCTTCCCTATGTCAAATCTAAATCGTTCCCACTAAAGTTTTTCTATTTCTTGTGAATAAAGTGCACTTTTCTGAGACCACATCCTAGTCTTAGGGATGTCTAGGCTGTCCGTTTGCTTTAGCTTCTTCAAGCCGTCTGGCTCATTATCCTTATTTTGTGTATTTGCATTCAGACGTCCGAACCCGTGATTTTATTGGTGGCGTCGGTCTTCAGTGCTGCTATCCCCTATGGCATGTCAACTTTTTAGAGTGTCTAGCCTGGTGCATAGGCAAAGTTCTCATTCCTTCCTTTTAAAAGTCCTTTCTGATCAGATTTAAGACTCTAGGCAATGATATTTTACCAGCCACAAGGAGCAAAGTGGGGCTTGTAAGTAAGCTTCCTTTCCCATCAAAAATGTTGGTGAGTCTTGGATCCAACTCCTTCCCAGCGGTCCAAAGGTATTTCAAGCCAAAATTTCAGATGACCACAGATCTTAGGGAGGGAGTGTGAATGCAGTCTCAGGCTTTAACAGCATTTGTTTCTTCCTTTTAAAAAATTCTTTACTCTTCTTTTTAATTAACCACTAAAAACATCAGCAAAACCTCTGACTACATTCTCAATATTCTTTGTAAATGAAGCACAATATTTAAATGGGTTGGCATAACGAAACCGCGCTCTTTTTTTTTAATGCTGGCCTAACAATACAGATCAAAAGGAATATTTTATTTCATTCCTTCATGAACTCATTTAATAAGTTGGCCTGCACTAAGTATTATAGATGCATTTATGTTTACTCTGGGGTTGTAGTCAGTAAACCAGATGGTCAGTCAACAGGCATTTATTAAAAACTTATTGTATGCCAGAGCCTGTTCTAAGCACTAGGGTTACAAAGAAATGCAAAAAATCACTGCCCTTGACTTCAGGAAGCATACATTCTGATAGGGAAATATGCAAACAACTATGGATATACAAGGTACACAGGGTGTAGTAGTATCTCAGAGGAAAGGCACTAGCAGTGGGAGGGTCTAGGGAAGGCAGAAGGTGGAATGTAAGCCTTGAAGAACAGGCCAGCCAGGAACTGGAAATGAGGAGGAAGAGAATTCCCAGTCTGAGGAGGACAGCCAATGAAAAAGCATGTGTTGGAAGTGTTAGGAGTAGCAAGCAGGCCAGCGTAACTGGATTGTGACATTTAAGAAGACTGGAAAGGTGGGAAAGGGCCAGGCTGTGAAGTTTTAAATGTCAGGGGATTTTATATTGGATCCTGGAGGTAACAGGGAGCCACTGAAATTTATAGAGTAAGGGAGTGATATGGTCAGACCTGAACTTTAGGAAAATCACTTTAGCAAAATCACTTTAGCAGAGGATGGATTGGAGCAGGGACAGACCTGTGGCAGGGAGGTGGTAACAAGAGCCTATACTAGGGTGTGGTTGTATAAATGGAGAGAAGAGGGCATGTAGGAGAGATGCCGTGGAGTTAGAGACAAAGATATGATTGGATACGTGTGACTGAGAGCAGAGGAAAACACACCAAGGCTGTGAGCCAGGGGACTGAGACAGTAGTGGTGCCCTTGACAGCAAAAGGGAAGTTAGGGGGAAGGGAAGGTTTGGGAGACAAATATTAAGGTCTGTTTTAAGACACACTAAATTCATGATTATGGGACATATCCAGTTCAAGACAGTCAAAGGTCAGCTGATGAGAGACTGGCACTCACGGGAGAGATTAAGGCTGGCTGGACACAAACACAGACACACGCGCGCGTGCACACACACACACACACACACACACACACACACACACACACACACACACACACACAACCTGGCCCTTTCCCACCTTTCCAGTCTTCTTAAACATCCCAATCCAGCCACACTGACCCACCTGCTACTCCCAGCACACAACACTCCCAATGCGAGAGCGGGTATAGACATGATCACTGGAGTTGACGGCACCACTAGGCCACAGAGTTTAAAGGGAGAAGGAAGAAGGCCGAGCACAGACAGTCAGTGGGCACAGCAAGGAGGAAGATGCAGCCCAGGGGACTGAGGGGGGCGGTCTGAGAGGCAGGAGAGCTGGAGAGAACGGGATAGCCAGGGCAGCCACAAAGAAAGTCTGAAGTCTGAGTCCAGAGACCGTGGTGGAGAGTACGTGTTCTGTTCTGCCAACATTCCAAATGTTCCAAGGCTTTAAGGAGGAAGAGCGTGGGGCCAGAGGCTTCCACCACGACAGCCTGTGCCAGATGCCCTGAACTAGTTCCATTATCCCATTTTGCAGATGACAAAGATGAGGTACCAGTTCAAGAGAGCAAAGCTAATGAACAGGAGAATTAGGACAGAGCCCAGGCCTCTTGATGCCCGGGCCGGAGCTCCTTCTGGTAGAAGCCAATTTCCAAGATGTTTCCTTGCCTTCTGTCAATTTCATATTATTCAGAGATGCCTCCAGAAACCGAAGGGGGTCAGGTGATGAAGCTCTGGGGTTAACCACTGTTGAGGTGTCCCATCTCCCAAACCCCTCAGCCCTCCATTGTCTGTCTAGCCTCTCCAGGTTTACTTAAGGCAATCTGATGACAAGAAGGGGAGCTAGATGTCTCAGTGGGTAGAGCAATGGGCCTGGAGTCAAAACGACCCGAGTTCAAATCTGGCCTCACACTTACTAGCCGTGACTCTGGGCAAGTCACTTAACCGCTGTTTGACTTAATCCACTGGAGAAGGACATGACAAACCACTTCAGCATCTTTGCCAAGAAAACCACAAAACAGACACAACTGAACAACAAAAGTCTGATCGGACCCTGGAGGTCTGGCATCATGTCTGATACATGCTATTTGACAAGGCAACCTCATTTCTAGAAAATGATCTTCTTGAAAATTAAAGGCAATTTTCATGTTTCCTGAACTCTAAGAAAAGGTAACCAGGCTTCAGGCTTGACTTTGGGTTGCTGTATCCCCTGTAAACTCATGAGTCATAGCTTTTCTAAGAGTGATGGAGTGAGTGCCAAGGCAGCTTCCTGTGAAAACTCCCTTTATTGATGCCTGGTTTATTGCGCGAGTGTGGTCCAGGGCAGGGATGCTCTCCTGCCTGCCATCAGTCACCTGCGGGCTGGAATGGACCCAGATAGGCCAGGCCCATGGGTGTCTTCTCGGGTGCTCAAGCACCTTTAATTAAGGAAATCAAAGCTGCAGAGTCTCCATAAAGGACGGCCCGACCTGGGAGGAGGAAACAGAAAAGTCCCTTTCCTGCTGCTGCTCCTTGGACTGCATCTGTGAAGAAAGAGGAGGGGCCCAGAGAGAAGGCTTCAGAACGCTTTCCATGTGAACTGCTTGGCAGTTCTTTAGTCCAACACTAGGCAAGCTTTCTATTAATGGAAAGAACACAGATAAGTATGTAAGAGAAGTATTTAATGCTTAAAACAACTGTTACTGAGCCCCTAAAAGAGGGACCACAGGGAAAAGGCTGGGCATGAAGCTGGGGCTCAGAAAGGGCAGGAGGGAAGCAAGCTAACCTTGGCCAACTGGCCTGGGGCACCTGACACTTCCCATGTGTCCACAAGGTCAAAGAGTCAGAAGGCAGCAAACACAACCCAATTCCTCCAGACCCTCATCCAAGATCCGCCTTGGCCAGCAGAACTGTCACTAGTGCCATGCGGGCCAGTACTGACCTCCTCCCCATGGCCTGGATGGTTTGAAGCTTTACTGCCCACAAACCTGTTACGCTGCAACACTGACTCATACACAAAAGCAATAAAGCTTATGTGAGAACACTGCATTTTATAGACTGTATACTTCAGGTATAAGCATATCAAATTTTCTCTTAGAAATAGATAAAAAGGCATTTTCTGCTTTGATAAAGCTTACAGTGACATGGATGGCACCTCCCCAGGACAGGTACCTGAAAGATGGCCGTGAAATAAACCCAGCAAGGCTCCTAAGTCACTGTTCTCTCCTGGGGCAGGGCTGGCTCTGAGGCCACGTTAATTCCCCCTTCCTGGTGGGAAACCTCCCAGCTGGGCTCTGGGAAAGCCACTTTGAAGTTTATAAGGAGGAATGATGGGAGGTGTCCTGATTACAGCTGCTGCAGCCCTGAGAAAAGGAGCAGGGAGCAGGGTACAAACAAGGCACGCAAAGTGACTGAGGAAGGGCCAAGTGCCAGTGTGACCTCTAGAGTTGACATTTGGGGATTTGAATTTAGGGTTCAAGGCTCCAAACTGGTGGGTGGGGTGGGGGTGACAGGGAGGAGAGAGGGTAACAACTTACCAATCTGGCAAACAGTTAGCTGTAAATATTCTGGTCAACCTTTCAAGGTCTTCATTCTTGAAATGCAGCTCTTCCAGTAATGTGGCTATAAACTGTGTATACACAGCGTTTTTCTGGGAATGCTTCCGCCTCGGGATCAGCGGGGACAGCCTGCAAGCAGAGCATGGAAGGTTTGGGTGTGGATGGGAGGGAGGCACGGCTGGGGCGGCACCCTCGGAAGAGGGCCCCACTTCTGCCCCGCTTCTATCACAGGCTTCCAGGGCCACTTTGCCCTTGTGTAAGCTGAGACTGTTAGCACCTGCTCTGAATGTGCTCAACAGGATTTGGGGAGGATTACTAAGAAACTTGTATTTTAAACATCTGTAGCACTGATGAAGGTGGAGAAAGAATCCTGAGAAAGGAGGGGTGATGGCAGGATGCCAAAACCAGCCTGTAACTCCAAACTATGTGGAAGGAGGAAGGGGCTCCAGGAACAGAAGAACAGTTCCAGGCCTGTTGTATAACTAACAGAACAACTATTTAATTACTGTGAAGACTGAAGGACAAAGGAACCTCGTTTTCATTAGCCTGGGTTAGGGCCCGCTGGACAGCAGGCTTCACAAAGCCTTTGCAAACACGTTCCTAGCAAGCTTCTCTAGAGCTGACTTGATCTGATCTGAGATTTTCCAAATACTGACACGTTTCCCACAAAACCTTTGTAAATGATTACTTAACTTCAGCCACCGCCACTGGGCACATCAAATATGAATAAATGAACTTTCAAAAGCCATACATCAATAGTGCTGATGGGCAGGCTGAGTACAGCACACACTGCATCAGGGACTCTGGAAGGGAAATACCCATATTCTTACCCTTGTTTTTTTCTTGTCTTTCTATGAAAACTGCCCTCAATTGTCCCAGCCTGAAAGCAGGAGCTAAAAACTGACTACTGGAAAACACCCTAGAATGAAAAGGCCCTAGAATCCATGCTCCCCATTGTCCTATACTCTCTGCCCCTCCACCTACCCCTCCTGTCCCTGCCCTTCTCTTGGCTTTTTGCTCTAGAGACCAGGGAGAGCAGAAGGGAACCAATATCAGACTCAAGTTTCTAACCCCATCACCAGCTCTGTCTGTAGGGATTCCCCACAGGCTTTCAGAATCCCCATCAGCCAGACAAGGGTCCCCAACCTGTCAATCACAGATTCCCAATGGCCATACTGCCAGGTAGCAGTGGCATCTGAATGCTCAGAGGCATTTTCAAAGAGGAGGAAGAAGCAGTGGCTTGGAGGCACCCACCTGCCAGTCTTTCTCTACCTCCCCTTCTACCCTTTTGTGAAGGGTGAGGGTGGGACGGAGGAAGGATATCAAGACTCTAAGGAGTGAGAAAGTTTTCTTCTCTACAGAAATGTTGATGAATCCCTGCCATTGGGCAAGCTTCCCAAAAACTGATTCAACTATACACTCCAAATAAAAATAAGTCCACAAGCACCTAGCATCTATCAGGCAGTGACATGTACAATGAAAGGCAAAACAACGGAACAACAGAATCCCTGCTTTCAAGGAGCCTACAGTCTGAGGAGATGACATCAAACAACTTCGTACAAACAGGCCATTCTAGACGAGGTAAATGAGGCAGACGGCTTTGTGGCCGGCTCGCTGGGTGAGTCAGGGACGGGACTCAAATGCAGCTTCTCCTGGCTCCCAGGTGGGCCCTCTGCCCACTGTACCACATAGCCACACTCTCTATAAGTAGAGAGTGTTCTAAGGCAAAAGTTCCTCTTAGGAAACTGAAAAACCCCAAAGCTTCGGCATAGGAATGATGTGAAGGAGAGTTAGCTTTCACAGAAAACGGGTCCTACTGGGCGAAAACGATGACAAATAACCTTTAATATAAACGTTCAACATGTGAGAAAATGATAGAACATCACTAAGTCAGCTCCTGGGCTTAGTAAATCAAGTCTGGTCTTAACATTCAGCTAATTATTACACATATGAATAATGAGGAAAGTTCTAAAGAAATCCACTAAAACTTCTTAGTGCCTGCTGGGGCACTGAGCAGCAGGTTAACCCACTTCAGAGGATAGTCACTTCGGGCACTGAGCTCTTGTATGGGCTCAAGCAGAGAAGGCCGAGGGTTTCAGAACTGCTCCAGAAAACCTGAGGACTGCAAATATGGTGGTGGCAAGTGGCTGGCAGGGAGAAGGAAGGGCTGACAGGAGAGCTCACTGTAAATATGCTTGAAGACAGCAACATCAGCATGGGGCCTGGAGACATCTGCATCCAGCCATCAGTCTTTGACAAGTCGAGCCCCCAGGAACCATGATTTCCTGGCTGCTGCCGTCACTGGAGTCAAGGGTGCTCCTAATTAAGGTTGCACAATGTTGACTCCAGAAAAGCTGCTAATCAATGAGATTTCCCGTCCCTTCCCCTTACACTTCCTGTATTGATTTTTTTAGGTCTTTAAAACAAAGGGCAAATTGCAAGCAGCTCAAGAAATTCTAGGTATTTAGGAAGCTCCTGTTCAAACCTAACCTGTCCTTACTGAGCTACTTTTTAGGAGACTGTCCTTTTATGAGGTTGTATTTGTCTTCACTCCTCAAAACCACATTCTTAGGCACAACTAAAGGGCTGGGATCACAAACAGCTTACAAAATCACCAGGCAAAAAATGGAGAAAACACTCAGTGCTGCAAAATCAGAAAGTCTGTATCAACAAGATGACGGCTATATGGGAATCGGAGTCTGGTTCTGAGCTGTTACATTAGCAAGGCAGGAATTATGCTTTATTATACAATTTACATCCTGCTTCTATCATGCAGAGAGTCAAAATAACTCAAATGTAAGGTTTGACAAGGCCTCTATCAGCATCCTGTATCTCCCAGATTCTTCCACTCGCCCCTTTTTATCCCTGCAGCAGGGTCATGCGACAGGGGAGGTTCCTTCCCTCTTGCCTTCAAACATACCTAAGTCTCCTCCATCCTCAAATAAATCCTCACTAGATCCTGACTTCTCAAACTGTCTTCTGGCTCTCCTCCCCTTCCCAGTTAAATTATGAGAACCAGCTGTCTGCACCGAATAACTCCAAGGCCTCTCCTCGCTCACTTTACAATCTGGTTTCCAACCTCCTCACTGGACTGAAGGCGCTTTGTCCAAAGGTACCAACCACCACTGCATCACCCAATTCAATGGTTTCTTCTTGGTTCTCAAGCTTCTCAGCCTATTGGTTGTTGTTCAGCCATTTCAGCCATGTCCAGCCCTTTGCGACCCCATTTGGTATTTCTTGACAAAGACACTGCAGTGGTTCTTTTTATCTCTCTATCTACCGCACCTGCTTCTGCTGGCTCCCCTCCTCTCTCTCCTCTCCCGGCTTTTGTAATGCTACTCTCCCCCAGTTCTCCTAATTGCTTCTCAGTCTCCTTTGTTGGCTCACCATGGATATCACATTTCCCAACAATGGAGGGTCCCTAAGGTTGTCTTAGACCCTCTTATCTTTCCCTACACACTTCTGGTCACTTTATCAGCTCCCACATGTGACTATGGTTCCAGCCCCAGTCTCCTCTAAATTTTAATGACACATCACCAACTGCCTAATGGATGTTTCAAACTAAGTGTTTCAGAGGCATGTCAAACTTAACACACCCAAAGCAGAACGCATTCTCTTTGTAGCCAAACACTTTTCTCTTCTAAACTTCTGTCCTTCTGCCAAAGGCACCACCATTCTTCCAGTCTCCCAGACTGGAATTGTTGGCAGTACTCTCCACTTTCCCCTCTCTCTCACACCACATGTCCACTCAGCTGCCAAATCTTATGGTTCCTGACTCCACAGAAGTTCTGGCGTCTAGCTTCTCTGTGCTCACATAGCTACCACCTTTGCTCAGGCCTGATCATGTGACACCTAGGGCAACAGCTTCCTAATTGCTTTCCCTGCCTGAATCTCTTCCCATGCCAGTTCATCCCCACTCTGCTAAAATGATTTTCCTTAAGCTAAGATCTGACCACATCACTCTTTCCCTTATACAATAAACTCCATTGGCTCCCCATTGCCCCAGGAGAAAGCATAATCTTTCCTGTTCATGTTTTAAAGAATTGTACAACCTGGCTCCAAACTATCTTTCCAGCCTCTTAGGATTTTCTACCTTCCCCCACCTTGTCCTTCTTCTCTGCCCCTCACATGACACACTTCACCTCTGGCCATCCCCAGTGCACAGAATGGACTCCTTTGTTCACCTTGGCCTCAAAGAAGGCCCCTCTCCCTTTGAGATGCCGCATCGGGACCACCTCATACAAGAAGCCTTTCCTGATCTCCTACCTGCTAGTGCCCCTTCTCTGAACCTACCCTGTATTTAACGACTAGGCATTTAATTCATTTCATATTTACTCTACATACTTACATATGTCTTTGCTGTTTCTCTCCACCCTCTTAGAATGTCATCCCTACTCCTTGAACATAGGGATTCTTTCATTCATTCAATTTGTGTTCTCAGGGGCTACTATGGTGCCTGGCCCCTCGTCAGTACTTACTAGATGTGAGTCAAACCTTCGACTTCACTTACTGTCACTTGTGCTCTAGGGGAGTCCAGGGGTATGTTTGTATATTTTCTCACTAATGAATAAAATTGCAACTTCTCTCTCCATTAACTAGCTCAGGATCCCCATCCTAGTTTGTTAAATATTACTTATTTAATAAACCACAGATGGGGGCGGCTAGGTGGCACAGTGAATAGAGCGCCGGCCCTGGAATCAGAAGGACCTGAGTTCGGAGCCGGCCTCCGACACTTTATCCACACAAACAAAAACCTAGCCGTGTAACCTTGGGCAAGTTACTTAACCCCAACTGCCCTAAAGGGGCGGCTAGGTGGCGTAGTGAATAAGAGCGCCGGCCTCAGAGTTGGGATGACCCAAGATCAGATCCGGCCTCAGAAAATGAGCACCCACGCATAAATAATGACTAGCTGTGTAACCTTGAGCAAGTTACTTAACCCCAATTGCTTTAAAAAATAAATAAATAAATAAATAAATAAACCACAGAAACCTCTTTCCCATAAGCAATTTGTCTGCACTTCTCAGAATCCTTCAAGATTCCACACCAATGCCACCTTCTGAAGGAAGCATCATCCCCAGCTCCCAAAGCCTTTGCTTCCAGCTTCTGTGTGTGTATCTTGTATGAACCTGGTTATTTACATGTTGTTTCCCCTATCAGAACGTCATGTCCTTAAGGGGTCTTTATACAGCCTTTAAGGTCTGTAAGGTGCTTTACAAATATCACATTTGATCCTCACAACCATTCTAGGCGGCAAGTGCTATTATTATCCTCATTCTATATGAGGAAACTGATACAGATAGCAGATAAGTGACTTGCCCAGGGTCACACAGGTAGAGTGTCTGAGGCCAAATCTGAACCTGGCTCTTCCTGACTCTAGGCCCAGTACCCTGTGCACTATGGCACCACTTAGTTGCCTACTTTTTCCCATAGTGCCTAGCACATAGTGCTTGTTAATTATGTATCAAATCTCTTAGGCTTAGCTAAAGTTATTGGCATACAATTAATCAACAAGGTAACCAATAATAATAAACTATTTACAATGACAAAGTTTCAAGAAAAGATCAAAGCCCCAGCAGCCCCAGGCACCTTCGACCATCATGACTCTTCTTGCTTATATGACAGTCCCACATTCAGTTATCTCAAGATCCCAAGTCTCTCTTTAAGAATTATCTTCATTCTTTATTCAAGGTAAGGGTTAAGAAAGTTCTCTAAGGAGGAAGAGAATGTCTTTCCTTTCCCTGTATCTCTCTCCAGAACAGAGAGGAAAACAGGATCTTCAATATAATTCCTTAAAGACTGGCAGTTAAACAGTCACTTTAAGATGTTATAGGCTGTCTTAAAGATATAGTTTCAATATCCTCCATTACAGAGGCTACGAAAGGTGGTGCTATTCACTCTCTTACTAAACAAAAATGCAGCCCATCCTCAATCCCTTACACTACTTAGTGCTTATTGCTGGGAAAAGGTGTTATCTTTATTGAATTTCCACAAAGTCATGTCTGTAAAGGGTGGTTACTTAGGTCTACATGACAAAAGCAAACTAGAAAGAGGTCCATAAATTTTATTTAGTCCAGTCTGATTTGGCCAGGATGGAGAGACAGCCTCAGCATTTATCAAGATACAGTTTAAAACATATTGTTGGGGGTGGCTAGGTGGCGCAGTGAGTATGAGTGCCAGCCGGAGCTGGGACGACCTGGAATCAGATCCGCCCTCGGAAAATGAGCACCCACACATAACTAGCCGTGTAACCTTGAGCAAGTTACTTAACCCCAACTGCTTAAAAACAACAACAAACAAACAAACAAAACATATTGTTGGATTTCTTATGAAGTAAAAAGCCTGTTCATTTGTTTTGAGCTATGAATGATGGTCAGTATATATACATCCCAGAAAATGTTTGTGTGTGTATATATGTGTATTCCTAGTGACTGTTAAATTCTCTTTTACCCTGAATTACTCCTTAACTGACATTATACTAATATATGTACACCACAGATTCCCCATCTCCTCCCCACTCCTTCCCCCTGGACCAACAGAACAGAAGCTTCTTGAGGGTAAGACATGGTTTTCAAGTTTTGTACTTGCATCCCCAGCCCCTTGTACATGTAGGAACTTCATATACATTTGCTGGATTAAGTTGTTCCTGTGCCTGTTTTGAGTGGGGGATAGTCCATTAAAGGACAAAGAAAGCTGCTTCACTATGAATTCTGTGTGTGTGCCTACACACATTCAGACACTAATTTATGAATTGATGTTTTCTTCCTGTACCTGTGCTCTCATTGTGTAGGAATAACCTAGAGTAGTACTTCTTCTACCAATGGTTAGTGCCCGCTCTTCAAGGTACAGCTGTGAGGGTGGCTTAGGGCCCTGAGGGGTTCTGTGACTTGCTCACAAATGCATGATTCGAACTCAGGCCATACTCTTTTCCACTTTGCTCTACTTAATTGCCAGTGTACATCCAATGGCTATTCAGGGAGTGTCTAAAATGTTGGTCTGAGACTTAATATCCAAAAGATTTGTCATAGCACTTTATCGCAAGGAGCATTTAGACTTATTTCAAGGTGTGAGAATTCAAAAGTTCTTAATGAACATGGAGCCTCAGGTTATTGAAGCAGGATTTTGACAGCCTGAGTTGCAGAACTCTCAAGGCCCTGTGGGGTTGTGGTCCAGCAGTCCCAGAGCATGGTGAGCATCTCCCTTGTTCGCTGGGGCACAGATACAAGGAAGGGGGCCCAAAGTGCTAAAAGACACAACACAGAATTCCAGTTTGGGAAGACACATGAAGATTTCCCCCACCTACCACAATTAACTGCAAATCACAGGATAAATGATTCAAAGTTGGAAAAGACCTCTGAGGGCATCTCATCCAATGCCCTCCTCTTCCAGCTGAGGAGCCTGAGCCTCAGAGATGTGAGAACTGTCTGAGGAGTGACCTGGGGAGTGAGGGGCAGAAAAGGGACTGGAAACCAGGCCCTCGGTGCTCTTTCCCGATTTCTCTACTTGCTTATTTAGACACAGAAGGTCTAGAATTGCCTTGTATGGAACTCCCTTGAGAAAACAATTCCCATTTTCTGCCCCCACCTCACAGCAACCATGCAAGCCAAGCCAGCCTCCTCAAGCAATCAATGGAAATGTTTTATACAGGCAAGACTCTTGGCACTTCCTACCTGGAAGACCTTGGCCACACTTCCTGTGTGTGTGTGTGTGTGTGTGTGTGTGTGCGCGCGCGCATGCACACATTTTAGTTTCTAATCTATAAAAGCAGGGGTTTGTACTAGATCTCTAGAGGGTTCTTCCAGTTCTAAAATCCTACAGCTTCTCCCCTGTGAGCTTGCTGTTTGCCATTAGCCCCAGGCCCAGCTGCCTGCTGGATTCCAAGATTCTGTTTTCTTATCTGCTTGCTACTCTCCCACATGTCCAGGACTGAGGTACAGGGCTGTTTGCACTGACCCTGGCCAGCAGCAATCTGGGGTAATGACTCTTCACCAACTATCTGAAGGTCTAATATACTTCTCACTTCCTAACCTGTAGAGGGAACCCTGGAGCAGTGACCAGGCCATATTTTATTCAATTTAAATAAATTCAAACATTTACCAAGCACCTCTGTGCCTGGCACCTATAATACAAACATAAATGAGACCTGGTCACCACTCTCCAGGGGCATTCAATCGTTTTAGAGAATAAGACTAGAACACAAAAATGCACGCTATAAATTAACATATTAGTGTAATGTGTTACACTAAGTATAATACAGAGTGTCTAAGTATGTAAAAGATACACACACACACACACACACACACACAGCTCTATGAGAGTTCAGGGAAGGGAAAGACGTGTGCTTCTGCATGGAAGGAGGAAGAAGAGGATAAAGGAAGACTTCAAGGGAGAGATGATGTTTGAGTTGGGCTTTGAAGAATGAGGAGAAATGGAGAAGAGGAGGAAGAAGAAGGCATCCATTCCGTGTACACAGGCAACAGCAGGAGCCAGGAAAAAGTGGCAGGAAGCAAGGCTTACAGCTGAGGAACAAATTGACAGCATGTCAACTTGTCTGGAGCGCTGTGTCTGGGAGCAGTATGAGTGAGGGCTGAGAAGGCCAGCTGGGGCTGGGCTCTGAAGAACTCTGAACACTGAGATCAGGAGGAGTTTATTGAGCAGCCAAGGGTGAAGGTTCTAGAGCACTGAAAGGATGTGTTCAGATCCCCGTAGGAGAAGCTGAATCTGGCAGAGTTGTATAAAGGAGACAGGAGGTGGCTGCAGGAGCACAGGAGAGAGAGGTGTGGAAGGCCTGATTTATGAAGTCTTAGGCACTGTAAGAGAATAAACAGCTATGATGGATAGAACTTAGTAGCTTAGTGGCCACTGTAGGCAGGAGAAGGAAGAATCACATATGATTCCAAGTTTTTAAGCACAGAAGACTAAGAAGACAGGTGGTAC